>VZSJ01000374.1:1487042-1513613 GCA_013398405.1 Pheucticus melanocephalus | reverse complement strand
ATTATTATTATTATTATTATTATTATTATTATTATTATTATTATTATTATTATTATTATTATTATTATTATTATTATTATTGCTACCACTTCATGTTGGTGATCCATAGCTGCTGATTGGATAAAATATGCAGGTTTTTATCCCTCATTACTTCTTTCTTCTGTATTCCTTATAACTTTGAACGTAGAGCAAAAATAAAATTATTTTTGCCTCAAGACACTACTTTCCTAAAAATGTTTCTTTCTAGTTCTAGTTTCTTCCTCTTCTTCAATCTCAATCTTAACTCTGATTCCACTAAGTGCTGACAGTCTCTGGCTTTGTGTCACCAGCAGTCTGAAATAACATACTCCGGTTTCCAAGTAAAGAAAAGGGAGCAGTGGTTCTAGCCTATCTTATCAAGACCTCTGTTGCTCTTCCCTAATAATTCACCAGCCAGCTCCTTACATATTTATAGCTCCTCATCTAACTCCTCAACTAATCCCCATCCCCTCTAGCTTTGATAAAAATTTCTAGCTTGGACCATATTAAATGTTTTCTTCAAGTCCAGGCAGATTAGATCTATTAAATTTCACTTGTCTAGAAAAATCAGTTATCTTATCATGGAATGGTATCAGTTCAGTTTGGCAGTCTATCATTGGTAAACCCATCTATTTTTTCTTTCTTATCTTTCCATCTTTAATATTTTCTTTCAGAGTATGTCCTAAAACCTTGCTTACTATAAAGCCTAAACCCAGTGGTCTATATTTCCCCAGGCCAGAGATCTGATTTAAAAAAAAAAACCAGAATGATCTTTTCTTTCAGAGAAGTTTCAAGAAATTTCTCCCAACCTGGCCTAACTGAGGAGAAACAGTCTGTGCAGAGAATATGAAATGTTTCTTCCTGAGACAAGTGACGACCTTCTCCAGCACAGCTGGTCTTGAAAAGCAGACTTTTGAGTGTCAGTTGAGCATCCTTGGCTTATGCAGTTCATGAACTCATTCCAGAGTGCTCCTCTTCTCACTGTTTCTGGCTTCTGCAGAGGACTGCTACTGTCATGCCTAATTCTGCCCTGTCTGAAATCAAAAGGAAAAAAAAAAAAAGAAATTATAACAGAGAAGAAAAAGAAAGGAAAATCAAAGCACAAAGGAGGAGAGGAAAGAGGGGATTGAAAAAAAAAAAAGCAATGGGAGGAAAGAAGAGAAAAATTATGGAAAAGGGGACAAAGTGTTTAATTGAAGCGTACTTGTCACTTTCAGGGAGCTTTATGATCTGTACACACTGGAAATCTCTTACATCTTCTCCTCAGGATGTCTCCTAAATAGCACAAATTGTTGTGTTAGCTTTTCTCCGGGGAGTTTTCACTTCTTATATCTGCAGCTATCCCAGTTTAAGCAGACTTTTATCTTGAGACTCACCCAAAGACAGCATCCTGAAAGATGTTTTCCCCTGTCCAAAAGATGGCTTGGTCTTCACTGCATCAGTCAAGACTCCTTGTCTGCATCAAATTGCAAGACTCAAGGCTTTCTACTCCTTCTTGTTTTACTTTTTTTTTTTTTTTTTAATACAGCAGCTTTCTAAGCTTCCCCATTCCCATGACACTACGATGAGTTTTTGATCACTGTGTTTAAACCTTTCAAGAACATTTTCCACATGGAGAATCCTCTTAAAGTGAATACATCATTGTACATGATTATCCATGCTTAAAGGAACAATCAGCAGAACAATATGTCCTGTTCTCAACACTGCCTGTGAACTGCACTTTCTCCTTCCTATTTCTCCCCCCTCCTAGCTTGCTGCAATTTGCTCATCCACATAGTAGCTGGGTTGGAAAGCAGCTGTTGGTAAATTTTCCATCAACAGGCCATAAAATTTTACTTTCATGAGAGAAAGCATGCTTCAAAAAATTTCAGTGTGAGTTTGGTGCTCTTCCTACCCTTCAAATCGCCATAGAATCACAATATCACAGTATCATTTAGACTAGAAAAGACCTCTGAGATCACTGAATCAAACACCACCATCAACAAGGCCAACTAGAGGGAAACACTTGTCAATGAGAACCAAGCATTGTGTCATGACCAGTCATTTTTGAACACTTCTGGTGGGTGACTCCACTGCTTCCCTGGACAGTCCATTCCAAAGTTTGCTAACCTATTCTGTGAAAAAAAATCTCCTAATATTCAGCTTGCCCTGAGGCTCTATCCTCTTGTCCTGCCACTCGTTGCTGGGAGCAGAGGCCCACCCCTACCTGGCTGCTCCTCCAGTCAGGGAGTTGTGGAGAGCCAGGAGGTCCCCCCTGAGCCTCCTTTTCTCCAGGCTGAGTTCCTGGAGCTCACTCAGCTGCTCCTCACCAGTCTTGTCCTCCAGGCCCTTCTCCAGCTCTGTTGCTCTCCTCTGGACATGCTCCAGCCCCTCACTGTCTTTCCTGCAGCGAGGATCGCAAAGCTGAACACAGATTCCAGGTGTGGCCTCACCTGTGTCCCCAGCACAGGGGTATGGGCCCTGCCCTGTTCCTGCTGGCCAAATTGTTGCAGACACAAGCCTGGTGCCACTGGCCTTTTGGGTCATTTGGGCACTTTGCAGTGTTCAGCCACTGCAGCTCCAGGTCCTTTTCTGCTGCCTGTTTTTCCAGCCACTCTGCCCTCAGCCCATAAGTGCTCTCTATGGTTGTTGTGGTTAATCATGACATGAGCTGATCAGCAAATGCCCCATTGTGGCCAAAAGCTTCTTCCTCAAATCAAATCTTCGTCAATCAAATCTACCTCAAAACTTCTTCCTGCTTTCTGTAGTTTCTCCATTTCTTGTTTGTTTCACTCTTCTCCTTTTCAGCTATCTCTGGACACCAAAAAACTGCCAAGGCTCCAAGCCTCCATTTTTCTTCATCTTCTACATATCCTTAACCACAATGATCTGCACTTGCTGTGGAGAAGTCTGCTAGAAATGGGATGAATCTCGGGAAGCTGTGGGACTCTATCATTTCCCGTGCAATATGAATTATTTCTCATTCCAAATCAGACATAAAGGCTTTTTCTTGAGTAATTTGGTCCAGGTCATGATGAAGCCATGAGCTCTTCTCACTTCTGCTGTTATTAGTAGAACAGTCCTGCATTCTAAGCCAGCTATAGTAAATTAAATAGTGGCAGATGCACAAACATATGAATTTAATTTGATGCTTATGGGACAGTTTTCTCCATGGAATTTCCTCTCAGTAAACAGTGTTATCATTGCACCGTGCTCTGAAGTCTTATGGAACCATGTCACGTGATGGTTGTTCCATTCCCACTGAACTAAGAGCCATCCGGGATGTACTTGCATTAGTAGTGCAGGTATACTATGAAAACATTTTGAACAGTTTGTCTGTTTGGATTCCTGTGGGCTCACAGTGGAGATTAAAGCAGACTATTTGTGATAGCCTCAAATAAGGCTGTGTCAGTTTACTATACAAATATACCCATAATTGCCATCCTGCATCTCACTTTAGACTCACTGTTCCCAATTCCTTTCCCCAGTCTTGCTGTGTGTGATGTTTTCATTAAAAACAAAAGAGTGGTTTCTAAACAATTAAAAATTTCTCATATAGGAATTGTCCACTGATCTACGCAGTGTTAAAAAAACTTTAGGAGATTATTATTAACTTAATCAGTTACTTATTTTTTCTACTTTGCTGCTAAAAATGTGTGCTTCTATATCTAGCTGTATCTATATCCATAAAATAAGTCTCCAAATTAGAAATATACATTGGAATTTTTTTTCTAATAGCAAAACATCCAGAAGATTCAGCTTTCTGTTTTTAAACACATTTTTATATTGTATGCTATTTTAGCAGAAAATATACTTTCACTTCTGTTTATGCTTTATTTTATTTTTTTTCTCCAAAGAGACCAAACCTGCACGTATCTTGCCGTCTTCCTTCAGGCACAGAGGTTTTCTGTGTTTCTTCCTGTGTTCTAATATTTCTAGAAAATGGGGTGTTCATGTGACCACTACAGCCATGTCAGTGTAAAACTTCAAGTTCAGAGTTCAATGGAAATGACATTCAGTTTCAAGTTCCTTATTGTGCTGGAGTTTTCCTTTTGTAAAGTACATACTTTTCCTTGAGCAATGGCAACAGCCCTTATACAGACAGCAATAAAAAAAAAAAATAAAACCCCCTTTATTATAAAATATAAGTTCTGAAAAGGTTACACATTCACTTCAGCTGTTTGTGCTTAATACCTCAGCCAATTATACCTGGCTAACAAATGGGTATCTGTAAATAAAAATATTTGTTTTCCTTGTCACTTTATGGTTTGTTTTGTTGTTTGTTGTTTTCCTTTTCTCTTCAGTTGTTCTTTTTTTCTTTTTCCTTCCATTTTTCGCTCATTAATCAATTGTTTGCATATGTTTTTCACCATACAGGAAACTTGTCCCAAGTTTCAGGTTCTCTGAATTTAGCCATCTTTGTGAAGCAGTCTTCTGAAGTATTTTCGTAAATATCTTAGGCAAAGCTATTTATAACCAATCTAAATATTTGCATAAATAGACATATGCACACTCACGGGCACATATGCACATGCATGTATCCATGTAAAGTGTCCTATATGTGATCTGCAGTCATTAAAACAAGGGTTCTGAACATCATGTTGCTGACTGAGGTAAGATGCAGTTCACCTGATTTTATAGTGTTAAAAGCTGTGTGAATAATTAATTTTGTTTGCTTTCCTATACATTCAGTGAAGACTGTAGTGGGTTGCTCATTCCAGCTCTCATAAATATTAGCCTTAGGCTAATTCTTCCTTCATTCCAATACATGGGGAGGACACATGAATGACTCATCAGCTCATTTTTCCATAATAAAACTCAGCCTAGGTAGATATATATTTAAGTGCATATATTTAGCTTTTTATCAGGGAATATTCATCATTAGCTACCCTGAAGTTTCAGTACTCCAAGTTAGGCTGTGCTGTACCACTCTGTACAAAAGCTTGAAACTGAAGATTTTGCTCACATGAGCAAATTGAATTGCACAAGATGCTTTAGTATTCATGAGATTTGTCCCCTTGTTTGCAATGCAGAATCACAGGTCACAGATAAAAATCAAGGCTGCATCTCCATGATTAGGGAAGTGATTTTTGGTGTCCAGGCACTGGGACCTTCTGAGAGAAAAGGCACTGTGTAAATGTGAAGACATCACTGATAGTTATTATCAATAATAATAATAGTACTAAATAACAGTCTGAAAGAATACTAGCTTTCTGGTGATGAAAAAAATATTTAGCCACTGGTCTTTTCATATTAATGAGATTCGATTTTTCAATCAGTATGAAGGACATCACCTGTGCTCCTTGCCTCCAGGTTTATCTACATGGGCGGAATAGATTCTGAAAACTAGCACTTAGAGAACTTTCTCAGAAAGATATTTCCAAATGTCAGCATTTTCTATTACTTTGTCATTGACTTCTAATGTGTTTTCAGAATGATTTGGTCCTTTCTTGGGTAAGGAAGAAAAATGGAAATCGAAAAAACTTATGTCATTCATTATTATGCAGCTTTCATATTGCAAAACACAATTTATAGCAAAGCACTCACCTTCCTTTCTGCTGCGCCACTTCAAATGTCCAATGCTAAACAGAAAGTGCTATAAAAATGTCTGCGCTCACTCTATGAGATTCAAATAATTGACAATAAAGTGGAAAACCGTTAAACACGTAACCTTGGCACAAGTTCCATAGGATATTTATTCTGCCACTGTTGTATTCTTCAGTTTGTTTTGTTGTTTCATTGGATTGTATTCTATCCAGTTGCGCCTTGCAGCATCTATGCATGAGTCAAATGCCTGCAGTGGGGCGCACAACAGAAATAAAGCAACAGGAGGCAGCTCACAGAGACTGAACCTGGGTACCATGGGCTGCATCAAAACTTCAAGTACCTGTAACTCTCTACTGTGAGGGGCAGCATTCATTCCACACTGCCTGGGAAGGAGCTGCAGAAATCCTGGAAATTTGGATGGGCATGATCATTTCCTGTTGCCTGCCACTGTGAGGCAGAAAGTTACCTCATGGAGTTTTATGCTTTGTTAAGCTTTCTTTGGGGGATGAGCAAGTTCAGGCTGGCACTGTGGGGCTCCTCACTGATGTAATGCTGCCTGAGTAGCTGCTCCAATCCCATAGGCAAGTGCAGCAATCCTCAGTAGGAGAATTGGGAATGTTTACTCTTCCTTCCCCCTGAACACACTTTTCTGTCAGTTCAAATACTGTTTTTGCAGCCTAGTCCTATATACCTTGGAAAAAAAAAACAGAGGTGACAATAAATTAAATCTGAAAGAATTATTATGCTTGAAAACGAATTTAAACAACCACTGTACTGATTGCTGCCTATTGTTTCTCTACCTTTCTAGGAATCTTTTCCTCTTTCCAGGGTAAAATTAAGAATTATGATTTTTCCTGGAAAAGAACATCAAGATGTATCTACCTAAGAAATAATATGTGAAATATGATATTTCCAGAGAATGTTGTTGGTTTTGTTTTCTCTTGTTTTGTTTTTTTCCAATGGTTATTGTAAAATGCCAACGGGATTCAGTGTGAGGGAGATAAAAAACAAGCAAATGAACAATGACAATAGTCATGACTCTAATGTACAAAGATCAAAATAATAATAAAATAAGGAATATAAAGTAATCTTCTGTGTCCAGTCATAATAAACAAAAGATGTAATGCACTGACTTCACTGATGCTGAGTGCATTAAGGTTTGATGGAGATGCAAAACACATGAGATTTTTCACCTCACTCAAAATGGAGGATTCCCACGTAAAAGGCTAAAACACTCTCAACCCCTTGATAAATCCATGCTGATGCATTGTTATTTCCATGACAGGGATAATCTTTTGGCTGTAAGTGAGTAAGACCTCTGTGAGCAAGACAGCTTTCTATATTGTGTGTGGTGTCACTGCATCCTGAGCTATGGCTTTCAGAACTAAGGAGAAATTCACTTTGGCCACATATATCCTAATTCCTCAGGTGGTCCTAGAAAATCCAACTCTTCACTGCTACAAGAAGAAGTTCAGTTAGTTAAATCATCTAGAGATGATCTATGTCAGGAGTTTACTCATGTTTAAGCTCTTGACTTTGTAATCAGAGTATCTTTGAACATAAGGCATAGGGAGAAGGATTGCTGTATCCATTTGATCATAATATGAGGCACAGGGAACAGGTGGGTTTTGCTCTTTAGGCTGTTTTCCTCAATTTTGTTTTGCTATTCTTGTCCTTTTTTTTTCTTTTTCTCCCCATTTCTGGGGATGATGCAGGCTATTCACATAGACTAGTGATTTTAATTCCCAGTCTTATATGATGATGGTGAGAGCTACATCTCCCTGTGGGACAATTCAGAGTCCAGACAGCATTCCAAATCACCCTCTGGAGGTTCTTTTTCAATAGGCTTTTCCATTGCCTATTGAGCAGAGACTGATACCCATAAGATTAACATTAACCTTTGTGTATTTTATGTTTCCCGGCATGAAGGCTTTTTATCTTATTTAAACAATGGAGCTACAGATTATTTTGGAAAACTGCCTCAAGAAGAATGGTAAGCATGTTACTTGGCAAAAGGTTTCTTGTTGAAGAAAATTTTTGTTTCTGTTTAAAGGATACAACTCACGGTTTTTTTTGGAGGCAAAGGAACATAACTCCTTTTCCTCAAACAAGGGAAATAGCAAAGTCGAAGCAGGTTAATATATGGGAAGAGTTTAATATATGAGGAAAATGCCCAATGCAGCCCTGTCACTTTCAGATCTTGATTATTTTAACTATAAAAGCAAGTTATAACCCTTCTATTGGGGAAAAAAAAAAATGTATACATATTGCTGAGATCCCCTTTGACCAAGTCAGAGCTTTGATTTCTCAGTTCCCTACAACTTTTCAAGTACTATATTCCCAGGAAAATATTAATCCCAATTTCCTTGTTAAAGGAAGAGTGTAATTAAGTAAGTCCATTTGTTTGTTTGCTCTTATTTATTTCTCTGACCACCATATTTGTGTCTAAGTACATGAAAATAAGTTCTATAAAGATCTTCTTGAAAGACCAACAGCTAAAATGGAACAGGAGATTTTCCACAAGTAGGGCAGTGCATTTAAATGCCCTGAATGTTAATTTTCTGGTTTAGACACAAGGTTTTTCAGAGATTCCATGGTAAGGAGAACCACCACAGTGCAGTGAGCTTTAATATAGGGCAGATTTTCAAAGGTGGGCTTAACATCTTCCTTCTGCTAAGACTGTCCCATGCTACCTGTGGGTTTTTTCTCTTATAGGATAGCACAATTCTATCAGCAGTATAAAAAACCTTATGGCACTAAAAAATTTTCTGGCTACCTTTGACTCATGATATGCCTTGCCGCATGTTCCACTCCTTTTCTCTTGCTAGGTGAATATCAGAGGAAAAATAATGCAGCAGGGTCACAGATAAAAACAGATTAGCCACTGCACATACCACAGTGAGACTAAGCTAGACCTCAGTAACCAAATCATTCAGTATAGCTCTATCACAGAATGGAATTATATTCTTGGCACACTGTCTTCATTTTTAAAAACTGCCTCCTATTTTGTTTGTGCATGGGTTCTTCTTCTTGGGATTCAGCATGAGATATTTTTTACTCAATATCTTGCATATGTAATGCTCTGAGCTTATTTAGCCATATTGATCAGTGAATCACAGTGTCCCAATTGAAATATTTAGCCTAATTTAATGTCATTTTCTTTAAAAATGCATAGTATATAGTTTATGAAAAGGAAGGCTAAAAATGCAGTGCTAGTAGTAATGATAATAATAATAATAATAGTAATAAACAATTTCTAAAATTCTGCTTCTTTTCACTGGCTTCTTACTCAATTAGGAAGTGGTGTTTCCTTGATAAGATGGAGAAGCCAGTAATATGATAGGAAGTCATTAATACAATATAATCACAGCCCAAGATCAAACTCATCTCCTGTCTCTTTACCTTGTCAAGTGTTTCAATATTTTATGTTGTAATGTGATGACCAGAACTGATCACTGTAATCTAAGTGTGGATCTGACTAATGCATTGTATAATCAAAGATTTTCATCTGACTTAAATTCATTGGCATTTTCTTGCTCTTATTGTAAAAAGGCACCCCTAAGACTTAGTGTGGTTAAAGATCATATTTCATCACAGTTTCTGTTCTGAAAGGCTGTTAAATTCCTTTTTGGCCTTGAAAGTCTGCATCAAATGTTTAGGTATATTTGCTTTTTTCTCCCTCTTTCATTTTCTCACTGTCTTGAATTTTCTTCCCTTCTCCATCTCATATTTCTCTTACATATTATTTAAAATTTGCCTGTTTATTTCCAGAAGGACAAGAGGAAAATATAAACATGTGTTTTTCATCTCTTTCTTTTGCCCTGTTTTTCAAATACCTTCATTTTTATTAATTTCATTTGTTTTATACATTATTATTTATTGTTTCATTTTGATTGATAACAAAAAAACGTTAATTTCAACTCATGATAAGAAGAAACAAAAAAATTGTGACCTGTACTACCTTCCCTCTTTCCAGATGACGCATGAGGCCTTTAGACAATTTCGTGTTCGGAACAAGTCCAAGTAGAACAAGCCCCAGTCGTTCATACTGGTAGTGCCCTACAGATCAGCAAAGGAATCTGTTCATAACACAGAGGTTGATCTATCCTACCCCAACAAATGCCTCAGACACCTTTTATAAAACAGAAGATGACTTTTTTATCCTCTCTCGGAATAATTTTCTGGTCATATCTGAATTTAACATTGTTATGACACTCATTAAATAACTCTAATGCCATTGGTACTCAGGCTTCTTTTTTTTTCAGGTTTTCATATCCATAAGAAATAGCCTTGCAAATATTTTGAAGCTGTTCACAATTTTTTTCCATGCTAAGAAAAAGAAAAGGTGGAACTTGTTATTCACTGCTTTTAGAATTAATCTAAACATTTAACTGGATGACTTGAAACTGTTTATTTTCTATACCAGGGGTTATTTTGTTGATGTTTTTCCTGTTCTTATAATTTTTGGGTTTTGAACATGCATCTAAAACCACAAGAAAAATATGTCCCTCTTCAGATAGAAATCAAGAAAATGTTGTGGTTCCTCAGTTCAAAGTTTTTGAAAGAATTATATAGTTCTGTTACTGCAAGTGAGGTAACTTCTAGTCAGCTCAGCAAGAGGCAGCTCCAAAGGGAATCTGCCTCTGGATTGGGGAACATACAATGCTATTCCTAAAATTTGTGCCTTTGAATTTTTATCATAATACAACAGATAAAAGGTTGAATGGTTTTATAACAATCTTGGTGGGAGATTTAAATTTCCATGCATGAATTTCAGAATATTGACAGAAATTGCAGGTCAGAGTTGTCAATTGACTTGAGCAGTAGCTCTGAGTTATTGGTTTAAGTGGAACAGCTGAAAGCATTGAAAAATTGAACACAAGCATGAGTACCTACAGTAGGACCTCAGCCACAAAACTTAGCAGAAGGCATAAGTCCTCAAGGGAAATTTGAAAATATTAACTGGGTACATTAAATCAGCTATACTTTATGGTTTCCAGAGTCAACACAAAGGACACAGATTCACTTATGGATTGTAAGAATTTCCTGACAAGGATATAACAATACAGGAATAATATAAGGTTTATACAAGGTCTAGAAAACACATAAATGTGTAAGAAATTAACTCTAAACATTTATAAAATTTAATTGAAAATTATAACCTTTCTATAGTTTGTTTTTATCCATCTTTCTGAGTTTTATAGAAAAGATATAATTTTCTATTTAGTGTTCTAAAGTAGTGCAAAAAAACCCCAAATGAAATGTTTTCATTCCCTGTTATATTCTCTAAGACTTTTTGTTCTGAAGTGGCAGTTTCTGTGTTTCTCACTGCTAACCTAGTGGACTTAATAGCTGAGCTTCAACGAAATGACCAAGAACCCTGATATTTCTCTACTTAGTCACAATGGCACTTTAGGTTAAACAATCATTGGCTCAGTTGTGAAAAATGAGATAAATTAAAATAATTTTCTTCACGAGGACCAAAGACTTGGCAAGTAATGTATTGAAGAAATTTCCTGGACATAATGGGTTACATTAATTTTCAACTGCAAAACAATTCCTTCAGCATTATTTTTCAAGCAAGAAAAAAACCCCACACAACTTGCTATTTGCTGTATTTATTTCTTATTGAAAAGTGAAACTACAATTCAAAGAAGAAATTAAGAAAAGTGTATTAGGAAATATTACAAAAAAATTACTGTAAAGTATTTGAGCTAATTGGTCACTCATTTTCCTTCATCCAAATGTGGTCAGTCTTAGCTATGATGGAATAAAAAAAATAGTCTCTTAGTTATTTTCATCTTAATATAATTTGCTTGTTTATTTTAAACAAGCCCTTACAGAAATGCATCTATTCTTCATGAAACTCCTTCTTCACTCTCATTATGGTTCTTTGTCATTTGAATAAGTTGAAGAGAATGTCATTTCTGCTCAAGGCTTCAGCTCTCAACCTCTTCCTGCACAACAACTGATAACAAATGTTGTTGTTCTCTGATCTCAATGGCCTCTCACTGCCCTATGTAAAATGTATTCAGTGACTGCAGACTTGTTTCAATAACTCTGGGCTTTATTCACTTCTGGTCTAAATTGGCATTGCTGTGTTGTAGTTAATGGAGCTGTGATGACTTTGATCTGTAGAGAATTCAGCCATCGGGGAGCCCATCACTCAAATTATCCCTGAAATTGCTGTTAATTGGGACCTCTGTGGGCAGTCACAGCAGAGGGGCCAAGGTGTGAATGAGCAAAGGTCTGAACTATGATCCCTTCAAGCAGTGAGCAGAAGAATGAGCAAAGGAGAAGCCAGAGCAGGTCACACCAAGACATGTCCAGCCCAGTGTCCTCATCTCGTCAATGACCAATTGCAGATGCCTGGAGTGGCAAATAATATTAGGACAAACATTTTCCTGATATGTTCTCACACTCACAAGTTGTTCATGTGCACAGTGACTTTCTGAGCCATAAGTGGCATCTCTGTAGCACAGGATGTCTCAGAATTTTCTTCCTTCAATTTCTTTTTGTCTTCATTTCCTGTTTATGCATGCACTTTTCATACACTACATCCTACAGCTAACTCTGGACTATGGACAAAATCATTATATAATCTATATGCATTTATGTGGAGTTTGCCACAGCTTCTTATATATATATATATATTTCTGTGGCTAAACTGAAACTAACTGTCTAATTTTGCAGCTAAAAGATTAAAATGCTCTTTTAAAAGGGAAAAAAAACAAACAACACCAGCGCACAGGTATATCAGTAATTTATATCAGTAATATTCAAAAATATTGAAGTTTTCCAATGTCTACATTAATTGTCCAAAATTAATACATCATCTCTGATATACTTCAACAATGAATAAATAGACATATTTCTTTGAGCTGCTAAAATTAATCCCAGAAATCCTTTGATATCATGGGCTTCAGGAGCAGTTCTGATTCCTTAGCCTTTATGTTATTTAAAAATAAAATAAAATAAAAATTTTAAACTGCCATCAGAAAATGTCTATTGATAGTATTAATATTAGCATTCTTGGCCTGCATGGTCAATACCAAAACCAGTCCTTACTGTGATAAAATATTCTTCAACTCTCAATAGTTTGTCAAGATATAAGAGAAACCCTGGTTTCCTTTACATAACTTAGACTCCTGATTCAATCATTTTTCCTTTAAACATACTTCCTCCCCCAAAAAATGAAAAAGTTGTTTGTCTTTTCTTCTTTTATGCAAAAATGCCAACACTGAAAAATGATTCTCCATTCCAATACATGGCACAACTTAAATATTATCACTGAATGAATAAACATTGAATTATTCAGAGAGGAACTGTAAAAATAAAAATGTCAAAAAATCTTTGAAATTAAACAATCCAAGGGGAATATATGTCAACATTTTTACAACTATTTTTATTGTATTTGAAAAATGTATGGCTTTTCTTGAAGGTCATTTTGAAATGGAAATATCAGTTTAAGTTGACTACTTCATTTCAGTTTATCAAATAAGGGGCATTATATAAAATAAATAATATTGATAAAAACACATTTCCATCAAGAAACATCTTCCTTTAGAATTTTTAGTAGGTTGATTGTTGTCCCTTTTTTGGTATATATATTCATGTTAATATTTGTACAACATCACTCTCTACCACTTCCTAATAGATTTTTAATATGGATAGATTTATTGAATTTATTCTATAAAATGGAGATAAAAGTGTATTGAATGATGGTCATTTGTTTTTGACTTATTTATGGAACAATGTTGTGGACTATTACGGGATGTCTCAAAGCAGATAATATCATATGGAAAAACTGTCTGCATTGCTTTAAATACTGTCCAGTTTAATGCAACTTAAAAAAATAAACACAGACTCAATAGAATAGTGTGGGAATAGGTAACTAGAGCAGAAGATTACAAACACATAAAGTGTTAGGTGGGGTTGCTTTCTCCTTGAGCTGTGCCACACATTTCTTAGGGTGTGTCATCTCGGTCCAGAAAAATCTGCCCTATTGCATAATTACAATTACCATTGTAATTAGTAGCTGATGGAGAAAAAAAGGCAAGTCCAGAGAGAGATTTACCCCATCTCTGAGCTACAGAACTGTCTGGAAACACCTGTTCTTGCTCTATACTGAAGATAGAGCTCAAGGTGTCTACACTTTTATATTAGTGTTTTGACTAAATTCATAGGCTCCCAGGGATGGTGAAGGACCTTGAGGGGAAGCCATAGGAGGAACAGCTTCGTTTTTTCAGCCTGAAGAAGAGAAGACTGAGGGGAGACCTCGTTGTGATCTTCAGCATCTTCACAAGGGGAAGAAAAGGGGCAGGCACTGATCTTTTCCCTGTGGTGACAAGTGACAGGACTTCAGGAGACAGCCTGAGCCCAAGTCCGGGGAGGTTTAGGTTGAATATCAGGAAAAGGTTCTACACCCAGGGGGTGTGTTTGGGACCTGGAAAAGGCTCCTCAGGGAAGTGATTGCAGCACCAAGCCTGCTGGAATTCAAGAAGTGTTTGGAGAATGCTCTCAGGCACAAGGTGTGACTCTTGGGATGTCCTGTGCAGGGACAGGAGTTGGGCTCAATGATCTTGATTGGTACCTTCCAAGTCAGCATATTCTATGATTCCATGATTCCATAAAATCAGGCAGACTAAATCTAGGCCACAGCTTTTTAGAGTATCTTAGAAAAGTTGTAGTGATGAATATCTAAATCTATCTAATAATAGAAGCTATATAAATACTTTAGATGATAGCTAAATGTTATCTGAATAAGTTAATTGATGCCTGTGAAAAAGCAAGTTCTTAAATTTTTTTTGATGTGCCTGACATGCAAGATGTCATTGCCTTACCCAAGTTATTGAAATTCAGATATGATTAAACTTCCAGGTGCATTCTGATCCCAGAGAGTGCATGGGAAGCATATAAATTCGAATCTGCACAATTGGAATTTGGTGAAGCCAAGGTGTAGTGTGATCAATGTTTTAAGGAAATGCACTCCACACCTTCAACAATGCCATGCTTAAGTTAATCTGGTGTAAATGTTTCAGATACCTGAATAGAGGTATAGGAAGTCCTTGTGAGACAAATGATAGAACAAAAAGGAACAAAAAGTGTGGATGGGTTCAAGTACCACACCATGTTCTAGAGCCTCAAAATGTATGTATTCTGCAGAACAGGCAAGTTTGATTTACAACAAGTTAATGGCTTCAAATTCAGTGAAATTTTTATAAAATTTAGGAATTTTGCAAGATACAAATTAAAAGCCACTTAAGACTCTAGAAAGAGTCTTAAGTCTAGACTGTAATGGGACAGCTTGGCTGGCATTTTTCATCCCATCAATAGAGATTTTAAATGCAAGCATTTTGGGGTCATTGTGGCCAAAACAGCCATCAATCTCACTTCACTTACATAAGATTAAGGCTCAAGAATATACAGGGGTAAATAGCTGAACCAAAATAAATCAGATATTTGCACAAGAAAAGTCCTTTCTATGCAAAAAAAAGTTGATAGTTTCAAATTTTTTTTCCTCTGAAATCTGTTATTTATATAATTTGGGGATGTTTCATTGTTGCTCTTGAAAGAATACCATTTTGCAATTAGTTTGAAAAGTTTTAATATAAATTTTTCTTTATTTTCACTAAAAACCACTACTTAATATAATGAGACACTTGCATTCTTATCAATTTACTATCATTATTTAGAGAGTCTAAATATCAGGAGAAAAATCATATTTTTTCATGTTAACATCATGCCTGAACCATCACAATAATAAAAAAACCCCAGACTGGATTGTAACTTTATCCAAGTAAAACTTGAGTTGTTATTTTTTGTTACTTTATTTCCATTAATAAATTTATACTTTTTCTTTTATATTTTATTTTAATTTTAATTTTTAAGCTATTTGTATTGTTTGTGTCATCTGCTTAATATTTAAAACATTTCTGGTTATTGTCTTTATTCAAATACATTTTTTCTATGTTCCTCATATATTTTTTTTCTCTTTTTACAAGCAAGTGGTGAAACTGATATTTTTAACATTGTGTCCAACACCAAAAATCCTCAGAGAGGCAGGATTTTGATGCAGTTTGGGGCTGATATCTCAAGCTTCAATATTTCTAATCTCAGTTAAAAGGACTTTGATCTTAATTCATTGATGTCAAATTAACCAACCTGAATGTGTTCTGGTTGAGCTGAAGAATCTCTTTGAGGTGGGGGACTTTCAAAGAGTTTTAAGGCCACTTCACATGCAGATACCACCGACATACAAGTTTCTAGGTTTGGGTAAACATGGGTTTTCATTGCTTTGTTCCTCTAAGCTTTATTGGAGTTCTGGCCTCCCCTTCTCCTGGTACTAACAGCACTGGATAACACTAACACTTCCCTTTCTCTCAGGTTTTGAAGTGGAGATTAAAAGACAACAAAAGGTTTAAAATTTATGCTGTGTTGCACAGCAAAATCATCACAAATGGGCTGACTGTGTATCCAAACTTCAACCTCATCCCAGTACATGTTACAACAGCAAGGATGGGGCTTGTACAGAAAATCTGTGCTCCTTCTTTCAAAGGCTGTGTGATGCAGTCACTGACCCTGCAGTGCATCACCAGCAGATATTTTTCTCTGAAGTCCTGAAGATGCGTCCATTCCATATTTTCCTGCTGACATAATTTTGACATTTGCTTTATTGGGTCTGACCTCATGCTAGCTTTCATTTTATTACTATGGCCCAACTTGGAGAGAGAGCCTAATTTACAGTGGGGTCTATCAACCTCTTCTGGAGCAGTTTTCACAAGCCTGGACGGCCATTGGGATTTATAGAACTAAATGGCTTGGTGAAATACAAGGATCCATGCCACATGAGCTGGGAAAGAGTGATTCCTCATCCGTGAGCGGAGCCTGCATTCTGTGAGACCCAAAATCCATCGCTGGAGCTGTGGCCCCAGCGCAAGTTAACATCTGTGAAAGGATATGGAGTAAAGCATGGCCCCTTATGTCACTGCCGCAGCTGGGCTTCCTGCAGCTTAATTTGCCCTCTCAGCATGTTGCACTGATTATAAATACAATGCTGATCTTGTTGCCAGAGGCCATGACATATCGCTTGGCACTTTGCAACCCTCAGAACAAATTTTTCCCTTTCCCTGTTCACCTCAGTCAATCACAGCTTCAGAAAGCAGCCCTCTGCCACCCAGCATAGGATTACATGTCATTTATAATTTTACTCGCTTCAAAAAGCTAATGCTTAAGTTAATAAAGTGGAAAGATAGCAAGTACAGTGTCCCAGCCAGGGAGAGCCAGATTGAAGTTGTTGTTATCATTTGGGTTGTGGGGCACGGTAGGGGTCAGGAAAAGGGAGACATAAAAATAAAGAGCTAATAGTCTCTCTGGTGTCAGGAAGAAAGAGAAAAGGAAGCAGCTCGTCAGCAAGACATAAAATATTAATAGCTCTCATTGGAAAAAAAAAGCCACTCCTCTTTTTTTTTTTATTAATTTAAAAATATACATGCATCTCTAAGCATAAAGTTTATGCAAGTGAAGGCTTTCTGCTGGGTGTTTTATTCACGTGAGAATTCAGAGAATTTCCTGGACTTCTTGTAATTTACTTAATGGGTAAGTTGGTTGTATAAAGTTTAAAAAGAATAGATACTTTTCTAACTTAAATATGACTCAGCTTAGAAATCTGAAGTTAGTTTGTGCCTGTGTTGTAGGGATTGGAGGTTAGTGCATTTGCTGAAATATCTTTTCTTCAAAACTAATTTTAAAAGAGATGCTGTAACTCAATCACTGAAAATACTTTAAATTCAAATACTTGGTGACAAGGGGAATTACTTTCAGTTGTGCAGGGAAAAAAACTATTTTTTTTCCAAACCCAACTGATATAAATATCATTGGATCAGGTTCATAATGAGCTAAGAATTAACAAAACTAGTAATCTTATACATAGACAAATTGAAGCAGTAAACTTTACTGAACAAGTTAGACAGGATTTAAAATACATTAGTAGAAGTTGAAAACAAGATTTATAAGTGAACAAATCCTTGAAAATAAGTACTCATTTTGCCAGATAGTCACAAATATGTAAGAACTGACTTGCTTTTTTTATTTTAAAGAAAACTGTTTGTGTATATCCTTTAATTCACAGTGGTCTAAAATATCTTAATGTCAATGGACTGTAAAGATGTGGTTAGAGTACTGTGTACTTCAGAATTTTTAACCTCAAGATCTATGATTAAGTGCATTGCTCGTTTGACTAACCAGATCAGGTCAACATTTACTTTATTTGCTGATACAGACCCAGCAAACACATGAAACAAACTGCAGTCTCACTAACTTACCAAAAGAACAGATAGCAAATTACTTCATATTTTTTTACAGTACCCCTCCTTATTAATAGATGTTGCTTTTGACTAATGGATTAAAGGTATGTGAACACATGCTCAGAAATTTGGTTGATAAGTGTTGTACAAAAGGTTGATTCAATGGCAAGATCTATTCAGATTTAAATAAATATCTTGATACTAAACACGTAGTAGCAGGTTTTTATTTCTATTGCACACCTAATGACAAAGAACAATAGGATAAAATGGAGCAGTGTCCATGGTGTTGCCTAGAAAAAAAATGAAATTCAACATATGAGTTTATGAAGCAAAAAAAAAAAGTGTGTATATCAATTGCATTGAACATCTTCAACAAGAAGAAAAGTGATTTATGCCACTGACAAGAAACATCAGGAGAATTTGATCAAAAAAGTTCCATGTCTTCCATGTATGCAACTGTCCTTAGTCCTGAGCTATTGGATAATTCAGGGTTGTATACTTCATCTTTTATTTCTGTTTGATTGCTTTTTGGTGGTTTGATTTTTTTTAGGGGGAGGGGGGTTAGTAATAAATCAAGAAGTTTTGTTTTACAGTAGAATGAAAATGAATTTCAGATGTTTTCTCTCTTTTTTTTTCTTTCTCTTTTTAAATCATAATTCTTGTTTTTAAATACTTCTATCAGGGCCTGATTATTCTCTTACTTGACCAAGTCCTATACTGGAACAAATCTTTATCTTATGCTAATTGTGCAAGTTTTGTTGATTTTGACTTGGGCTATCCCAAATGATTGGAAGTTGTGAAGTCCTTTAAAAGGCATGAAATAGAAAATAAAACCAGATTTTGAGTATGAATTTCACTGGTATTTACTACTGTATTTTTATTTTCTGAAGTAAAGACTGTCACATTTTAAACAGTCTTGTGTACTGTACTTTTGGCACCTCAGTCAATCAAAAATTAGTTTCATCTTCTGGTTCCCAGTGGTGAGGGATACAGAAAGTACTTTTACTTTCTGAAACTCATGTAAAAACCACTGGCCTATGAGTTCCAATTTAAAATTATTAGCACTACTTTAACCTTACCTGAACTTAAAATATACAAATTGGAACAGACCAAGCCACTGCTTTAGCTTAGTTTCCGTTCTCACTCATGCAGTCAGGTCCCAAGAAAGACCCTAATTAGAAGGTAAGTATATTTTTTATACTGTGCAGAAGTTTCTTGTCACTGAAATGATTTTTAGGAAAAAAATTAAAACAAAACATCAAACAAAACAAAAAAACACCTACAACCAAACAACCAACTAAACAAAAAAGCAAAACAAAGGAAACAAAAACAACCAAAAAAATCCCAAACAAAGCCCCCTCCATTTTCTTCCCTAGAGCTTGTTTCTTTGCATCTAACAGATTTCATTGAATTTCTCTTCCATGACCATATCCAATCATTTCTGTAATACATATAAAATTGCAATAACTGCTGCATCCTGAAGCAAGGAGTTTCACAATGTAATTATTTGGTGCACTTTCATACTCTTAGGCATGTATGCTTCAATAGAGGAAAAGAATTGCATTATATTATTAGGAAAGCCATAATTGTTGGAGATGGCGTTGATCTTACCTAGTTTAACTGTCCAAAAATAAGGAGTGCTCCAAACTAACTGTTTAAGTTCTGAACAATGATGAGAATAACAGAAATGTACAGGACAGCTCTTTTGAGTGAACTCTCTCAGAGAGAATCATCCTGTATATATGTCAGTTTCTCTCCATTATCTAAAACTGGAGCGAGGACAACTAATTCTGAGATGCCAGAAATTTTTATCCAGTGAACATGAATGAGGTGAATCATTCCCCATACGGCTTTGGACAGGACAAGTCTTCACTTGACCTTAAAAGTATCTAAAACTCCAAATATTAAATTAACATTTTTTGTGCTGCATAGTCTTTAGATGCCTTCTAAAGCATGACTGTATTCTCAGGTATTTCAGAATGCATCAAGAAAATACATCTTCTTGCTAGGGGAGTAAACAAGAACTTCATTATTGCCAATGGACATACTTTGTATTTGAATCTTAGTAGATGGAGATATCTTAATCTTTAATTCATCATGGAAGAGGGAGATATTGATGCAACAAAATTAGTTTAACTGAAGATTGCCCTTTGCTAGCCAAAACTGGCTTGATTAACTTCAGTTGGGGAAATATTAAATTTATTGGCATAGGTTTGGAACAACCTTCTGAGATATATTTTTGAAAGCCTTTTTCCTGCCTCTTATTCTTTCAAAACACTTCTTAGAGTAATCCCATTACACAGGATAGCATTAGCAATTAATAGATTTTCCAGGATTATCAAGAGGGTTTTAAACCAACATAAATGAAGGAAAATGGTGCAATGACAATCAAGTGGCACATACTTAAAAATTAAAGCCAGCCTGTAGGCTCCTTATTATGACAAATCCCTTTACAAAAAGTTATGAAAGGAACACAACCTTTAGCTGTGCATCCATTAAGGGAAGCATCTGAGAACAGTACTTAGGATACTTAATTCAGGTATTTAATTTGCATCTAAATTTTAAAAATCTTAAAACAGTCATTGTTACTATAGATCTCTTGCTCAAATGTCTGAAAAAATGTGCTATGAAGAATCCAAGACAAAGCTATTTTACAATAGAAGAAAATGTTTTTCTTCTATTAATTTAATGGAGGACCTTAACAAAACTGATTATAAGAACTATGATTTGTTGACCTTGGCATTTGCAGCCTTCTAGGCACTAAAGCTTATGATCTTTCTACATTGATTTTTTTTTTTTGGTGTTAACTTTCTAGTTATTTTTAAAACTACCCCAGTACTGAGGCAGTTTCAAAATTTTTATAATAATTATTGCCAAAATTTCAAATCTGATATATAAATAAAATTGTAGCTATTTAAGCATATTCCACATTGTCCGTTAGTAGTCAAACTTCAAAGATTTATGATGTTTTCATCTTATTTAAAATAGGATCTGAAAGTCTAAATTATAATAGTCTTTGTAAGGTTTCAATATAAAAGGGAAATAGGTAAATATATGGTAAAAAATAAGTATCGCCAGTTTAATAATATAGACATCAGATGAGAAAAGTAAAAAAAATAATCCCATTGACTAATGGCAATTATGAAAGAAAAAATTATTTTAAAATATGATATGAACAAAAAGGAACGTCTGCTAGCTGCAGATGGTAAAAATATAAACAGGGACTTTTAAAAAAGCACAAATACTCTGTATATGTTTCTGTTCTATATTTGTAACTAAGGAGGTGGATGTATCTGTGTCATATGATACTGCAGATAAAGTACAACATTTACCATCTGTAACAAAGAGAGATGTGAGACAGCACTTATGGGCTGAGAAAGTTTTTCAGACTGAGGCATTAATAGTTCTGTTTGACCACTTTGGCAAAACCAAGACAGAGGCTTCAACTTTGTCTGAAATCCTTTACACAAATAAAAGTGTAAGTTACTCAGGGAGCTTCCTTACCAACCAAAGCATTACAAAGAAACCAACAAATGGACACAGAAATTAATACATTTCAGCCCTAGAAAAGAATTTAATTTATAAGAAATGTGAATAATTAAATGTGCAATTGGACAAAGAATCCTTAAAAGTCACAGAATGTAATTCCACATGAGCAGTTTAATTCTTGATGCCAGAAGAAATGCCCTGGGTCTTGTGCTCTGGGATAAAGGACAGGTGCAAACCTGGGCTGTTCTGGTACAACTTCCTGGCTTTGCATCTCTTAAGTGTCTTTCTTTCAGACGTTTGGCTGCCCTCAGTGACTATTATGTATAAGTTAACAATTCCTTACTTGAGGGTTGAAGTTCAATGTGGAAGTGCAAGATATATTGGACACTTTTTATTGGTGACCTATTAATCCCTTCTTTGCAAAACAGAGGATGCAATTCTCATTTTTAGCTCAGAAACTTCCTAGGGGGGCTAAGCAGAAAACAAAATCCCCCTTTCTAGAGCAGGAGGATGTACCTAGTGATGCTTCTCAGGGGTTTGCAGAGAAGGAGTTATGTTTTTTTCTAGATATTTCTTTACATCCAGACTAGCTACAAAGTTATAAGCAGCCACAAACCTCTTTAGAGAGACTCTCTAATACACAGACACCCCCAAGGGTTACTATTGGAAAAAGGAGCTAGGGATAAGTATTTATTGCCTATGTTAATGCTAAGAGAATTGCTGTAATGTTATAAGATATTCATCATTTTATTTCTAAAATAAGGGGGAAAAAAAGAAATAAATGAAAATGAAAAAAAAAAAGCAAGCCACAAAGCACTTATCAAAGTCACCATGCTGGTTGGATTCTTTCAAATCCCTTAAGGGTTTGGATGTATTAGTCTTGTGGTGGCGTTGTTTTCTGGGCTTGCATTAATTTGATCCATTCTTTTAGAACATGTGTATAACACTACAAAAAAGTATTATTGGTTTATAAATTACACTTGTTGTTTCAGGGCGATAAACAGAATGATGAATGCAGTCTTTGTTCAATCACCTTTTTATTCATGAAAGGCAAAACCATGGATTCTAAAAACATTTATCTACATCAGTAGTAAGCCATAAACCTTTCAAAAATGCTCCCAGTAATCCAGGAAGGAGCTGCTGATTACTGTCATAACAAAGAGGATTCAATAATGCTAATGACTTTTCTTATGATAATCAATAACCTGGTGGAGGCAGCTTGAATCTTAACAAATCTTCCAGATGTAGCCCACTTCTTAAGAAAATAGAAAGGGTTAGTGTGTGTTTGTGATAATACTTGAGACTATTAGATTAATCATAGAAATATGGACATGTTTCCACAAATGAGAGCTTCATGCTAATGGCAGATGAGCCTGAAAGAAGTTTCTAATTTCAAAGTTGGGAAGTCAGCCTACTGTTCACGTAAGCAGCTTCCGCTTGCTGTCTCTTGAACCTCTGAAGACAGACTCAGAAATAAATCACAGCCAGAAAAATGTAAGTTAGGTACCTGATCTTCAGACCCTGAAGAAGTATGGTAGTACCTGTCCTTACTTTATAGTTTTTGTTATAAATTTTTAAATTTTTAGTATGATTTGGAATTCAACCTTTTCTTATCTGAGATTTTCTTCCTTGGCTGCATGACCAGGGCAAGATAGATTTTGGTTAAGTTCACTTGTATGTACATATACATACACACACACACACACACACACACACACACAAAACAGGGCCATTCGAGAGCATAAAAAGGGAGGGGAATATTTCCCTTCTAGAAGCCATTTGTCCACCTCTTTTGGACAAATATTTTAGGAAGTACTAAGTAATCTTCTCGAGGGTCATGCCAATGAAAGGTGTAACAAATTACAAGTTTATGAGCAGTATCCCTTAGACAGTGAAAGTTATGCAGTATTAAGCTTGCTTATGGTGTATGTGCTGTAGCCTAAAGAGTACACAGAGATAAAAATCAATCAGTTTGGGGTAAAATATACACTGAAATACTGAAATTTCCACTGCATTTGGAAACTTTCACTTTCTCTCTTATATAACCGATTACACAAACTAGTATCTTTTGAGACATGATGTTTATCCTTGTATTTATCTTCTCTCTTTCATTTGTTTTACTCAAGGTTTGGGGCTTTTTAACATTATTTATTATTTTTGTTTTTTTTATTTTTCTTTATTATGATTGTAAATCTAAACCGTGAAATTTTCATGTAAACACACAAAATCTGAAACAAACAACCCTTTCTGAGGTATTATATGTGGCATAAATAAATGTCCCTGGCCAACCTAATATATGTTACCATCACAAATACTATCATCATGAACAAAATTAATGAAAGTCCAAGGGCAAGGTGTTTTTTCCAATAGTTTTTTTCCTCCTTCAATCTTTCTATCTGCTTTTCTTTGCTTCAAATAATACTATTTACCCATGCAGAGTTTGTCTAAATATAAGCGGATAGTTCCTCAGTTTGCAAAGCATGCTCTGCAGCTAATGTCTGGAATCCTGATCCTGTGTGATGATTGCCATGTTCTTAAACATTTAGTTTAATATGCATAAATCATCAGCTGTCAAAAGGATGCAAAAAAGTTGAAGACTCAAATTCAGGTCTATTTTACATACAGGGATAAATCATTGGCATGAGGGAGACTAACCTTGAGAAATAATCCTGGGTTTAGCATTTCTCTGCAGAGTTACATCTTGACTGATTAATTGATTAATTGGTTGGTTTGTTTTGCTTTGTTTTATAAGAAAGGTGTCAGGCCTGACGGTGTCTTTTCCACCACCTCCATGCCTCAGGTCTCTCTCTGCAAGTTTTATGCTTGTTTTTGAATATTTGAAGAAGAGAGTAGCCTCCTCTGTTCTTAATTTAATGGTTTTCTTTTTCCTATTAGCTACATGGCTACTAGTTGAGTGGACAGCCAAGGATCATTACACAGTTCTTACCATGTCTGAAAATCTGTAATTACCTAACAACATTTGTAGAAATAGAGAACTGTTGCTAATGCTACACTACACATGTGGAACAGAAGAGATATAAAGGCCTTATCAATGTCCACTCAGTCATGCAGACTAAATTAAACGTATGTGACTACAAAAGCCAGCCCATTAACAAACATCCGCAAAATCCTCACATCAATAATACGAAAAAAACAGCAACCAAACGAACAATCACCCCGCCACAACTGGAAGTTAAGTTTGGCTAGGATCTTGGTTTTATTTCAGTAAAACCATGCCTATCTTCTATTGAAAAAATAATTTAAAAATTACAGATTCTACGATCCTTAAGAATTATTAAGGAATAGTGAGATTGACATGAATATTAATTTTGCAGAGAAATAGAGGGACAAATTCAGGTCTGCATCTTCTGAATAAGCCTTACAGAAAGGCAAGCAGGATTCCAAATCAAAAATATTTTAGGTAAATAAAACACTTTTGTCAATAATATTTTTTTTTAACAAGATCATGGGGAAATGATGCTAATTCCTCTGAAATCTGTGGTTAAAAGCCTAATCCCTAAGAATTACTGAAGTCAGAGACCATCTGGGGTTTCTGCATCCCTTGACATATCTCATAATGTGATATAAGCCACAACCTTATATGTGCAACCCTTTCATGTACAGGAGCAGTTGCCATACAGGTGGTACAGAGCTGGCAGTGAGACCTTGCTTTTTTGTTCTCCATTAAACTTCCCATGAGACTCCTGCAAAAGTAGCAAACAAATAAATAAATAAATGAGGCCTTGTAGTAGGCCATTAAACCAAGTCTGATTGGAATGCCAAACATACCTTTCCTTTCCGTTTTTCTAGAAAGGTTTGTATAGCTTTAATGTAAGCAACTTAAATGGTCTCATTACTTACTCTTTCCTGGTAAATAAATGAACAATAATATGAAACTGAATGCTAGACTGATTAGTTATTCCATCCTGTCCATCATGTATCTAATAATGCCTACTCAATGTACCTTGTGCAGAAAACATTTTCTGTGCTCTTAAAGGTGAGAGTATAATAATAAATTGGATGGTTTTCTGAACTAAGCTGTCTTTGAAATTAGCTGTTTCATCCACTTGAATATACCAAAGCAAATTTATAATGATTAATTGTATTACAATGAACACCAAAGCACGTAATAATGATTTGCTACTTATTATAAAGCTTTGCCAATATTTTGTAAACCCAAGCGACATGATATGCAAGAAATCCAATGAAACCTTCTTAAACAAACAAAGGAGAAAAGGAAGAAAGGACAGGTCTTGCAACACTAAACATTTCTGAGGACAAACAGAGGCCACAGGAACTTTTTTTTCCATGTCAAAACTTTGCTAGGTTATCTTCCTTAAACTTAAGGAAGACAGAAGAGGAGAGCTGATAAGAATTGATATATACTTTTAGTCAATAAAAAAACTCTTATTCAAACAGAATCTTAGTGAATTAGGACACTACTCCATTTTTTTTCATATGTTATTAATTTTAATCTTGCCAAAATTAGGGCTATTCTCTTTGTACTTTTTTCTGCATTTGGACTTTCTTTTTAAGAAGCCAAGCAGCATCTACTTCAGCATCTAACGTAAGATTCAGCTAATTACTCTTGTATTTAACTCAATAACTATTACACAACTGGAAAAAAACCCATCACCTAAATGTATGCTGTCCTCAGCTGGGCACTACTCAGCTGAGTGGTCATCTAGCTGGACTTACTACTGAAAAATATTTGTTTCCGATTTTGCAGCCATAAAGCTTTTGTAGTGCAGTGAAACCCCTGTCCTGTTCTTATTGAATTGTTCTAGTTTTGCTTGGGGTACAGTTAATGTTTTTCCCAGTGGCTGACATGGGGCTGTGTTCTGGATTTGTGCCGAACAAAGCATGGATAACACAGAAATGTTTTTGTACTGTCAGGTTAGGGAAGAGACTGGGGGTGTTTGGGAGGCTGGGAGGAGGCACAGCCAGGACAGGTAACTTCAAATGATCAAAGGAGTGTTCCAGACCATGTGATATCATGTTCCAGACCATGCTCAGAAGGTAAAGCGAGGGAAAGAGGGAGGAGGAAGGAACATTTGAAGTGGCGAAGTTTATCTTCATTATTTGTGATAGTGCCCTGCTCTCCTGGACATGGCTGAACACCTGCCTGCTCATGGGAAGACTGAATTGATCTCTTGTGTGTGAGTCTTTTGCTTTCCATAGTAAACTGTTTTTATCTTTACCCGTGAGTTTTCCAGCTTTTACCATTCCAATT
>VZSJ01000374.1:1435130-1486642 GCA_013398405.1 Pheucticus melanocephalus | reverse complement strand
GAAAGAAAGAAAGAAAGAAAGAAAGAAAGAAAGGAAGAAAGAAAGAACGAGATTGCTTGTCAATGAAGTAGAATGAAAGAACGAGATTGCTTGTCAATGAAGTAGAATGAATTGTACGTTCATGATCTCCCCTGGAATATTATTTCTAGGAACAATAAAACAATCCCATAATTATGAAGAGTGTCCAGTCATGACTGGAACACTCACCTGAGGAGTTCTCTAGCCTACTGGTCTCTGATCCATGCATTTGTGTTATAATATTGGCTTCAGAAATGTCACACTGTTCTTTAGTCTGACATTTGTCAGATTACTTTCTCATTCAGGATATTTCCAGTCATAAATAAAAAAATAAATGAGCATGTTTTATTTTAAATTATATACCTCCTCTAGTTTAAATAAAGATGCAAAAATGCTGAAATAAAACAGACAACATCTGTATTTTTTTGAAAAATTAAATATACAATGAATTATCTTGTTTCAAATTAAGAAGCCTCCATTCCCCCTCTCTCTTTTCCTAAGTAATCTAGACTGTGGTTTTTCTCTACCTTAGTAATAAAGAATTCAGCTTGTAAAAGAGATAGATATTTTGGGTTTTCTCTTCTCAGAAATTGTCTGTATTGTGTTAGGCACACCATTTATGCATGCTTCTCTTTCACTTTTTCTGTATTGACATCATCTATCTTAAAAACCATGTGTCAATATCAATTCTTTAATCATTGTAAACTACTTTGAGAAACCACTCCTAATGCTTTTAGAGTGAGGAAAAGGTTAAGAGTGTGGAGGAGAAAAAAACCAAAAAATTTTGAGAGACTAAAACAACATTAGAACTACAATGTGACTAAAAAGGAGACAAAAGCAATAAACACAACAGTAAAAATATTTTACAAAAGGAAGAATGGTTTGACCGACAAAAACAAGGCGTCACCCTGGAACTAAGACAAAGTCACTGCCACTCATAGGCAGTTCTTTGTAGCCCGGGAGAACAAAGAAAGTACTGAGGCAAATAAAACTCTGTGGCTTAGTGCTCTTTTCCAGACAGAACAAACAGTGGGAAACTGGGCAAAACAGAGCCCAAAGCTATTTTGTTTGAAAGGATTCACTTTGCCAAGGTGCCGGTGTGGATCTGTGTGGCAGAGAGCTGCAAACAATGCCCTTGTAGTCAGTGAAGAGGGCAGGGGGTACCAGGCAGTGTCTGTGGCAGCTGGTGGTGATGGTACCACAGACTCTCCCTCTCCAAGCCCACAGTTTGGGATTGTTAAAGAAAATCCAGCTTCCCAGGCTATGATGACCTCAGGTCACCATGTCCACTTATGAAGTACAACTTCCCAGGGTGTGAGTCAAGGACCTCCCTTGGGAATAGTGGAGAGAGAACAAGCCCTGCATTCCCATTCCTTGACTTTAAAGGCGTTCGGCATTACTTCTCTTCCACAAATGTTGCAAGAAAAACCATTCCACTTCCAATGCCAGCTGACCCTGCCGGAAACTTCCCCCACCACACACATGGCTGTGACGTAAAATGGTATTTAATAAACAGCACTTAAAATGCTTTCCATTCACCACCCTAAAATTATGGCTATATATACCTAAAACTCAAAATATGTGCAGGTGTTCACAAACAACCAGATTTCAAGGGATTAATGGTTTGTCAGCTGAGGTGCAATGGTCGGATATGCTCTTCAACTGCAACACAAACAAGTTTCCTTCAATTAGGTTAAGGGGGGAAAAAATAAAAAGGCAAAAGTAAAATGCAAACTCTGTCTGGTTTGGTTCTGCCAAAGTTGTTTTGGATTTTGTCATATTTTAAACACAAATTAATGTGTTTTTTAGCATTCTACCCAGAGGGATCTAAGCTTTTTGCAAGGCAAATAAATTAATACATGAAGAATGCTCTGGTAATGTGATCAACGTATGAAAAGAGATTAGTTTTTCTAGTCTTGCTGGACAGAGAAAAATGTCACTCTATCTTCCTGTTGACTTTTGATTGACTTTGGAGCAGGTCAATAATCAGCTCTGTTCAAGTAATGAAAATGTTTCTCTATAGATAATTAGAAAGTAGAACAACCCTGCAGAAATGTAGGAAAATCTCCAAATTGCATTTACCTTGGCTGATTTTTTTTTTTTTCCTCCCACTGCTTTTTGCAATTTTTTGGTAGGATGCCTCATAAATTATGGCTAAGGCAATCAGATATGGTATTTTTCTTCTATTCCAGATTCCTGATGGCAAACGTTATCCTGAGTTTACTCTATTTTAAGTTAATCTTCTGTTATTTTGTGCTTAACTTTTCCTCACATTTTCTCGATATCTTGCCTTCTTCAGACAAATTCTTAAATATATCTAGTTAGTAATAGAATGTTAATAATTTGATTTACTGATATTTTACAGCCCACTACCTCTAAGAGCTGGAGTCCAACAAATATTTTATCACAGATTCAAGGCAGGTGGTGTCTGTTTCCTGAGTAACAGCTATTACTGGCAAAAGATTGTCCTTCCCAAAGTAAGTAATGGCCTCCTTATATCACTCCCTCTGCACACTGATGCTATAAAATTCCACATCCACACTGCATCAACAGAGCCCATTCTCTCTCTATCCTGAGTCTAGATAATAACACTTTAAATTAAAGAACTTTAATTTAATCACTTAACTGTTGAAACCTTTACTGGCATCTTACTGGCTGCCATTCCTGTGATATAGGAGGGAACTTATATGGATACCATTACTACCAGACAAAACGAAGACAAAATTAAAGCATGTACCCAAGATTAGAAAGACACTTAATCTATCCACTCCCAGAAAAGACATCTAATTTTTCTAAATAAGTATGTTCAATATATTCTGTGCCAGGAAATTATTGCAAACTATAGAATAGTAAAATCATCATTTTGTATTTTTTAATTTTGTTTCGTATTTGTCCTCTAATATGGTTCTCATTCTGCAAGAATGCAATAAAACCAGAAAATGAGTTGTGTACTTTTAAAAGTCATCCCAGAAGAGAAAGTTTATTCTCTTACTGAATAGGCTTATTATGAAGATAAAATTTAGACTACCACTCTGGCCAGAAATAGTTAACTTTTCTTAAAAAGGAAATTGAGGAAATAACAGTTTTCAGCTCACAACACGGCCTAAAAGACAATGAGAAAACTTGATTAATTTAAGTGCTTGACATAGTAGCAGACTCAAATCTGTGTGACTCATGTTAAAAGGTGTTCAAGCCTTTGGTGTTCTTGCTGGGCATTCGCTTGTGAGGGTGTAGTTCAAGCACTCTGCACGGCTAGTGGCATTTCAGATGTTCCACTGATACTCCAGAACATATGAGTGTTCAAAAGGCCCAGAACTCATGTTGTTTGGAGTTATGATATTAGACGTTTGCATAGGAGCTACAGAGTTTACACTGATAACTGACCACTAATGAACTTGCTGTTCAGGATCTTCTGTGAGGGGAGGGTAGACCATAGTGTGTCCTCAAGACTGGATTTAATGGCAGAGTCTCTTATAGGGTCTAGGTAGCGGGGTTTAGTGGACATGGTGGTATTCAGTCAAAGGTTGGACTTGGAGATCTTGTCCAGATTTTTAATGTTTCTTTAGTGATTCTCCAAAAGATAGTAAAACATAGAAATCTATAACATGAAAACTTTAAAGTCTTCAAATCTGCTTGGAATACTACCCAAGAAATATTTTCTACCAAAGTTCACTTAGGTTGGCTAATTTATTAAGACAAAGATAAAAAAAAATTCAATGACATTTTTCAGGGTTTGCTTATTGGGGTATATCCCTCTCTGCAGCATGGAAGGTGCCTATTTCCTTCTTGGAGAGATTCTGAATACTTTTTATAGCAATTTTTTTTTGTTAACACAAAACCCCATTAGCTGCTAATGCAGCATCTTTCTAATTCTGTAGCACAAATTACCCAATGCAGAAAAAAGAAATAATTACAGAATTACACAATAAATCATCTGTCCTTAGCCAGTCAATATTAATTCTTAAGTAAAAACATGGCTATTGCAAACTCAGCTGAAAGGCTGGCCAATCTCAGCTCCTTTATGCCAAGAACAAAGCAAATTCAAAATAAGTTCTTAAGATAATAAGATTAAAGTTGTGAGAATTACTTCCCTCGAGAATCAAATAAAAGCAAGTTATCTGTCTGTAGTGGTCTGTAATGGAACCTAATCTGCATAACTTAGGTATCTAAGATTGCCCGATTTTCAAATGTTTTATGTTTCTTTGAAGTCCTCTGGATCAGGAAAAGATTCTCTCTGTCCAACAAAGATACCTGAATGTAGCCAAGCAGAATCTACTCTTGGATGGTTTCAAGTACCTTTATTCTGATATCGCTAGACAACAAGCTTGGGAATTTTTCTTTTCTGCCCATTGGTAGAGAAGTTACTTTTTTAAAGAATTTTCAGAAACAAAGTTCGTGTAAGCTTCTATAAGGTACTTATATGGGCAATTGAAAAAAAGTGCCCAGCTTACAAATCATGAGCACTCAGAACAAAGCCATCATTCTCAATTGCCCAACTTTTGGTCATTCCCTAGACCTTTGAAGAACCCATTTTGAACAGCAACAACAACAACAACAAAACATCAACAGCAGCAACAACAACAACATCATCATCAACAAAACCCAAACAAAATAAACCAAAAACAAACACTCCCCAGTCACAAACAAAAAAAAAAACCCTCACCAACAAAAAATACCCATAAACCAGTTTTAAAACAATCTGGAAGAGTATCAAGGTAGCTGTGAAGAATTGACCTTCTCACTTGGATGTTGGATAATCTTTCCAAATCTCATAAAACTCAGTTTTTCAAAAAAAATTCATTGGTTCTGGAGATATAAGATTTTGGCAGTTTAGTTTGTCAGTCTGTCCAATAAACCGGTTAAAAGTCAATTATTTTTGGAATAAAATTTATATGATGCATTCATTTCAGACTTGGAACAAATAAACCTCTGCATTTCACTCTGGCGACAGAGGATTAGGACTAGAAAACTAGAGGAATAGGCCACTTGGCTGACCTCCCTTGGGAATACATTTAATGTATGTATTTACTTGAAGCCACCGCCAAGTGTATTATGGGGACACATTTATCAAATAGATTCAGATCAAATTGATCCAGACTGCTCACAGATTAAGGAAGATCTTCTGAATCTAGATCCTGATCATTACTTTGTTCTACCTGAACAGCATGTTTGGTTTTAGTGACTGAAAAACTATAGGTCAAAGCAACAGCTTCACCCCCTGCCCTGAAGGGTTTCCTCATCACATAGATGCACACTCCATTTTCATGTAGCAAAACAGTTCAGGGATCATTTCTCACATTAGGAGGGCAGATCCTCCACCACTCAGGTTGGCTAGGATTGCCAATCCGCCAGGTGCCAGATTACACCAGCTGTCTGATGTATGATTTTGGTGTTGTGCTCACTGGTCTGAGACTACCAACTAGTTCAGCTGAGGATCTCTGACAAGCTAGGATCACATCAGAGAGTAAAAAAGCCAGGTTAACCTAAACACAAGATTTTAAAAGGCAGTTTGCTGGTGAGGTAAAACAAAGTGAAGGTAAGAAACACATCCAGCACATCCAGGGTGTTTATGGATGTGTAGTGTGATGTCTGGATCTGTCCTCTGTAGTTTGTGGTAGTTCAGGAATTAGATGATTTTTAAGATCCTTTCCAACTCAAACTGCCCCATGATTCTATGATTTTAAATTACAGTGGAAGATTTGGCTCATTAAATGTTAAGGCGGCAATACCTTTAATGTTTTATGTAATATCTTTGTTTAATATTTGATATGAAACAAATCATTGCTGTGTCATTTTTCACCCTTTTGTTTGCTAATGAAAAAGCAGTAAGAGACACATAACAGTAAAGGATCACTTTCTCTAGGGAATTAAACAATACTCTGAGTTGTCCAATCCCATTAGAATCTGAAAAAGAAAGGACCAGAGTGAACATAGAGGAAGCATGTTTCCTGAAAGTCAAAATGTCCCTATTTTCCAGGGTCCTTCCATCATTTCTGAAGGTTTCCAATGTCTTTAATTAACTGGGGTGCTGATTAATGTTCTTGTTTCCATAAGAACTTCTTCAATGACATTATATGGATGAAGGTTGAAAGGGATCAATAAAGTTACATCAGGATCAACAGAGATTTCTATAACCACTGATATTTGTGGTAGAAATGGCATGACAATGATGAGGGTTAGGGGATAGGGGGTGGGTTTGACAGGGTTAGTCAGAAATGTCCATGAGTTTTCATGCCTTCATCCAGCCCACGTCCCACACCTTCCTGTGCACACACATGCACGCGCACACACACAGGCTGATCATACAGATACTCAGATCTGCTGCTTGCACCTGTGACAGTGATAAACACGATTCTGCTAGCAACAATTTAGCTGGTAATAAATCACTCTGGTAGGGGCTAGTGTGCACAGGTGAATTGCCATGATGCAAGGATATAATTGTGCATAATCAATGCAAACATGCTCTATTGGAACGTGACAAAGACTTACTTAAGCACACTTAGCCAGAGCCTAAAGGTTAAGGCAGAATCAAGGTGGTGGGGGGGGTCTCAGATAACACCAGGATATCTTGCTAATGTCATGCCAAAGGGAAGCATAACACACACTTTGGCTGAACTGGCATTAGGAAAAATATGAAGGAATAGTCTCTGTGACCCTCAGGAAGCAGCCTGTCAACATTCCTCAGGATTCCCCACCATCTCAGGAGGCTGGAAAATACAAAGTACTATACAGAGTACCTAAAGCAACCATAAATTATGATCAGTTCTTGCAGAACAGAGAATATCCTCCTAAGAAACCGCTTCGGATTTTAGTTTGGTGTTGTCTCCCTTCACTGCCCCCAGTTGAAACGGATTCTTTAATTAGGAAATATTTTGTCAGTCATAAATTTCCCACAGAGAAGTATTTATTTCAACTAAACTTGCATTATGACAAGCTTCTTAAGTCCTCAGTAGGATTTATGGGCAAAACTCAAATTCTAGAAAAGATGCCACTTCATAACAAAATAGTTTGGGTATTATGTTATGAAATATAAAGTAAAAAAACATTCCTGGTTAAATCAGATCAAGGGGAAAAAACACTCACGCTGCAGATGATTATTCAAATAACCAAAGAAATGATAGCATCTATTTTATTCTTTGCTGTGTCGTTTTCACAGTTTCAATCCAGTTAGCCTAGTCTGCAGTCATAGGAGAGAGGTGCAATTTCTTGACAGATACCTTCAATCCATCCAAAATCTGACTGACCTCTACTATTGCTTCTCTCTTACATCTAACTCCTCAGGGATGACAGAACAACAAAGCATCCTGTGCTGAGGACTAAGAATACATAACATAAAATTAGACTATTCCATCTTAGGAATCTCTATCACCACATAGAGGACTGAGTGACTGATAGATGCTCACCTGCATGAGTGACTAGAAAGATCACTTGAGAAGTGGGTGACCCAATGTCTAGTGCCTGTAAATAAATCAGAAATTCTGATTTCTGTCTTAAAGTCACTGGATAAATCTCCTTGGAGCTGTCCTAGTGTAACATTCCTCCTTTTCCTGCTTTGAGGAGACCTTTGGGGAAGGGTTGCTGATTCTGTATGACGGCAGGACATGAACAATTTTGGAAATCTCACAAAAAATAATTATTACAGTACAGGAAAACCATCTCCTCCTTGGATCTATATACAAAGAAACAGACCTATCTTTTCTCTCTGGGGGCATTAAGATAAAAAAGATAATAAAAGCACTGTTCTGGAGCAAATGCTGTATGGATTTCTTTTTTTAAAAACGCAGACTATGATCTACAATAGCAAATTGCCCTATTAGTGTAGGTTTAAAGAAAAGGGTTGAAAGGTGCAAATTGGAAAGAAACTTGCTCCCAGGAATCAATAGGTCCAGAAGACTCTATTATAATAACATCATGTCCCTGAGAGGGCATCAGGGATATGTATATTATTGCTAAATTAGGTGGTGCCATCTTTGCAAGGAAAACAGAAATGTAATGTTTGCTAATTGAACTATAAAAATAATAATTACCTTTGATGTAGGGGAAGGCAAAGTCACTCAGCAATGTCTCTGATTGTATAAATTAAAGCTGTTATCATCAGAGCCCAAACTAGATTAAAGGTTAGCTTCTCAAATTACATTTGGAGGAGACCAAATATACACAAGTCTTTGAATGTTTTCAGTACAAGAGAAACAGCTTTTCTCTTCCCTGCTCCCTTACCAAATACTCACATTTTCTTAACTGTAGCAGCAACTTCTTCCCAGTAGTGTAAACTTCTTTAATCAGCTTCATTTCATATGCAGTATTTTTCCTGCAGATAATGCAGCTTATAAACCAATATTAACTTAGAGGATATTTTGCTTTATCGGTTATGACTATAACCAAGAACTTTGTTGGTTGTGATTTCTTTGCAGTTCAGGATATTTTTAGGCATGTTGCCATGATTCGAAATGGAGGGAGGTATGTGGAAAAGGTGTTTTTTTCAGAATGCTGGTCCCAGTTTTACTTCTGATGCTATCAATCCGTTGCTAATTTTCTACTGTTTATAAAAGGTAGACTGACTGTATCTGGATAAGCCAGTTGTGAAAGGAATTTGCAAGGAATCAAAAGCAGATTTTGCAGAAGGTTATGTTTGTTTTTTTTCAGTTCAGTGTTATACACAATAACATGTTGCCTTGTGGTGAGATATTAGTTCAACAGTGAAATTATTAATTTTATTCTCAAAAGCATAAAGATCTTTTTTTACTTGAACTGTGTTTAAAACAAAGAGGTTTTATGCCAGAAGAGTTAAAAACAGATCTCTTTGATCAAGAACCATAAAGTGAAAAATTTCTTGGGCAAGCCAGGACAATTTTCTGATTCTATGAAGGAAAATCCATTTAAGAAACAAACAAAAAAACCCCAACAAAATGAACAGAAGACAAAGAAAAACTTGGACTGGGAGTTGTGCAGCTAGTGGCCAGCATAAACAAGACACTGAATAACAATTTCCTATGTGTAGAGATAGATTTATGGGCAGATATACTGTTAGAAAGGAAAGGACATTTCTGCTCTCAGCAGATCTTCAATATGGAAAATCAGGAAAAGAGTCTGAAGACACAGTTCAACAACAAACTAAAAATATTCAAATATAATGTACAGTTGTTGGTAATGATGAAAGTCTCAGTGAAATAAGGTGTCCAGCTGAAGGAGTCAGAAAAAACTTGTGAGATATTTTCTTTACCATGTGGATTAAAAAGTGGTTTTAGAAATGCAAAGAGTAAGATACCCTGAAGAGTCCAAGAACAAGGCACTATAGCCATGGATAAAGCTTGTGGAAAATTTTAAAGTTATCCTGGTAAAGCTTTTTTAGCTGATGGCATAAATTCTTAATTGCAGTGTATGTGAGAAATTTTAGGGAACTCAAATAAGGCTACAGGAGAAAAAACCCATCTAATTTTCTTAGAAATCTCTTCTGTCTTGTAAATGTAAAACAGATTCAAAATAAAATTCTGAAAGTGAAAAACAGTAAAAGTATATTCCTCCTAATTTTAAAATACTGTGTGAAGAAATTTTGAGTACATTCAATCAAAACTCTTAAACTTTGGGTAACTTCTCTTTCAAAAATTACAAAATAAAAAATCTGGACAAGTAAGCTGGCTAGAAAGAAATAAAAGGCAAAATGATTTCCCTGTATGACTAAATGCCAATTAAAATAATTATATGACTTCTCTATGTCATACTTTGCCTGAAATTTCAAATTTGTTAGTGTGTATATTTAAATGATTTAAGGCCATGAGTGAGGCCTGCCAAAAAAAACCTCAAAACTTTATTGCCTCAAATGTTTAGCTCATATCACATAGCAATTCAAACCATACTTAAATCATCACTTAATTTGTATATCCAGAACTAAACATACATGCAACCAAACATGCCTGTTGGAAAACCCATAATATGGAAGAGCGAAAGTTGATTACTTAGGAAAAAAAAAAAGCCAAAACAGTCCTGCAGATTAAAGTACTCTCATGAGAAATTGTATTCAAGACTGAATATATGCCCTAGCTAGTGGCTACCCTAGACTTGTTCTTCTGACCAAAAATAATCCTGGAAATAAAAATTTTTGGACAGGAGTTTAATTGAAACCTCTACCTAATCCTATAAAGTTTTAGTTTTGGCCAATTTGTTTATTCTGATTAAAACTTATTTAGTACACAGAAATAATTTGCAATGATTGTAGTCAGACAAGTGTTAAACTGAGAAAGAAAAGGGGTGAAAAATAGGAACAAACATATACTCACTTAGAACAAAATCAGAATGTTGAGAACCAAAATAAACAAAACACTGAAGGACATGAGGAGAAGAAATTATTTAATTGCATGTACACCACTGCTTGGAGCCTGGATAATAAACACAGGGAATGGGAATTGCTCATTTAGGAGCATAAATTTGACCTAATTGGTATTACTGAAACCTGGTGTCAAAAGTTACATGACTGGAATATCAAAATAAGTTGATGTAACCTTTTAAATATGTATACAGTGGACAAGATTGAGCAGAGAAGGACAACCTATCTAATAGAAAAAAAAAAAAAAAAAAGAAAAATAAGTTTTAATTGGCTAATACCTAGCAATCAATGTCTTTCTTCTCTGTAGCTGAAAAAAAGTTAAAAGTAGTTTATACATCACTGAGTGGTGGGACTGAAACTTTGCTTTCATAAACTAATTATAGAGAAAGTAAAGAAGAAAGAAAAACCCCAAAATATTTCAAAAGTTTCAAGAAAGCTGGGTGAAGTGTTTTCTGGAATTTAATGGATAACAGGAAGTCTTGTGGCACTGAAAAATCACCAAAGATCAGGAAAAATTCAAAGTACAGAAACATTTAGAAAGGAAAATGGGATGACTCTGATAAATGTCCTTTTGTCAGTTTAAAGTTAACCTAAGGCAAACAATAAAATGGCTAATATGAGATTTAATTAAAATAGAATTAAAGGAAGGTAATATAACTAATATAAATTAAAATTGGTTTATGAAAATAGACCTACAGTAATTTGATGTCTTTTTGTAAAGTATAAGAGAACACTGATGATGATAATTCTGATCATCTAATATTTAAACTTCAAGGATTCAATCTGATCTCAGAAATATTTTTTTTTCAAGAAATAAGAGCGCTATAAAGTCAACAAGTTATCTTCAAAATAAGCCAGGTCTCAAAATTAAATGAAATTGAGACATCTTCTTAAAACAGGTATGCTTTTGAGCAAGAACATCATCCTTGAATAGGTTTTCTTAATGTAGAACATTAAAAAAGACTTTGGAACTGTTCAATCAACAAGTGAACAGCATATACACATAAATATGTTCATTTACACATATTTGAATGTGCATTTATCTACTGATTGCCTTTTACATTATGGAATATTAAACTGTACTTAGAGAACCAGGAACTGGAGCTATTATTAGACAGCAGGGAGACTCAACTTTTAGGTGATTCTGAAAAGGATTTCATTACAATGGTTGAAAGGGTCTATTTTGGACTGCACTGGCTGCAAAGAGAGCTGAGTCAATCAGCTTTGGCTAAACCAACACTTAGGAATTAACTGAGATGAAGCCTACTTTAAATGTCCTTAGAAAGAGCAGAAGTTTGTTAAGAGAAGACTCATCAACTTATTCAGCAGATGTATTAAATCCAGATGCTGAATGTTGAACAAACATGTTTTCCATCCACCTTAACCATTCTTGAAAAGTCTCTGTATTTCTCCTCCATCTTGTGGGGAAAACTGAGGCCATTACACCTGGAAGTGTTTCATTTTGGTACTTCAAGTTAGATCAGATTACTTCAGGCTCTTTAGACTAGGAATTGTGTTAATTCTTTTCATTTATTTTCATCTGTAGAAGCATTCAACTGTTCAAAAAATTTACAGTGCACTGTTATTTGTGCTTCCTTGCTATGAGCCTCCAGGTGAAAACAGTCAAGATTTCCATTTGTTTCTCTTACCCAAAATAAATAATGTAATTTAAATGAATGTTGATTTCTTGAATCCCTACTGTTTGTGCTTTTCAGAAGTCTTGCTATGAGGTTCCCACCTGGTTTCAGAGCTCTTCTTGAGACTGTATCTGAACGCATACACCAGGCAGTGGAATGTGACATGAAATACCTGATTTGTGGTGATCACATCTGTTATGTCCACACAGCTTTAGTGAGCTTTAGCTCAGGTACAGAATGACCACATCAGTACAATTACTTTTTAATCTTCATTGGGCTCATTAGATGAGATCCTGCCAATAATCTCTCATTGTTTCACTGTCATACCCTGTGAATTGTAACATATTAACTATCTCAAAATCTGTGTGTGGATAGAGCAGGGAATTAAGGTCAATTTGGAAACCTTCACAGTTCCTTTATTTCAACCCATGGACTGCAACATCTTTTTGGTACCAAAGGACACTATAAGCTGCTCTAAGTGGGAGATCTCTCCCACAAAAGAAGAGAACATACACTTTTGCCTTTTAGGCAAACCTTCTTTTATTCTCTACATGGAGAATCACTATCCTTTTCAGCATATCAAAATTTAAATCCAAAAGTCCATGAGGTGATTTTGATCTCAGTGCCAGGCCCAAACCCATCAGAGGCACTTCTCAACCTTCTGATCTTTCTTCTCTCCAGTAGGAAAGACCAGTAGACCTTTCACCCTGACTAATTTTTTCCTCTCTTTGGACTATGCAATTAACTTGGGAGTCCTTTCATTTTCAGTCCAAACAAAAATTACTTCCATCTTCGGACCCCCAAGAATTGTCTCATCTACTACATTTATATTTCTATTTTATATCTTGGTCAAAGATATCCTTTGTGAAAACTGTTGCAAAAAGAACATGTTCTGTGAGCAGAAATTTGAGGGATGGTCACCTGTGTAAGGTTTTCTATCCCATAAATGTGTTTATGGATATTAGATGAGGGGTAATGTTGAACCAAAGTTTTGGTTTTTATTTCAGTTCTCATGGTATCTCCTTCTCCTTCACTGTCTTCACATTTATTTGGAATATATTATCTCCTTCTTTCAATAGTTAATAAGAAAAAAAATAAACTTGTGTCTTTCCTCATTGCGTTGGCAGTATTTGGATTATCTTTCAGACTTCTGTATTTTCTATCAAATTTGATTTAAATTGTCCAGAGGCTTCAATGATATATGATATGAGATATGTACCTACCCAGAATCACACAAGACAGCAGGACCATGAAAGCAGCAGTGCCTTAGGAAAAAAAAAATAAAAATTATCTGACACAGCATAAGGAAAATCATTGGGCTAAAAACAAAACAGTAATTAGATATGCAGACTGAGGTTCACACTCCTTTATGCTCTTTTAACTCTTTTAGTGTGTGTTCCAAAATTTGTTCCTATCAGCAGGAACTTTCCACCAAATTGAAAGGAGTTTGAAGAGGGCTTCTAACAAAAGGAAGTGAAAGGCTTGTAAATTCAAACTGCTAAATATAATGATGTTGACTGACTGCACATGCTGAATAAATACCCAGATAAACCCATCATTTTCTTATTTTTCCTACTGCAGATTTTTTTTTTCCCCTGGACCTAACAAGATGTTAAATCACCATACAATGTTTTCTGATAGCAACTTAAAAATTAGTAACAGCATAACTCAATAGAAAGATAATTAACATGTGGCTCTATTCAGTGATGAAGTGCCACTCCAGTTCTCCAAGGTTGAGAGTCACTGCTGTAGATATTCTTTTTTCTAGCACAAGTGACACTTTTCAGTTTCACCTGCAGGAACGTTTTCTTGGAATTACTCAAGGCCTCACTTGCAAAAAACATCTGTTTGCCCCATGTACCAAAAGTATTGCTTCAGGGTCCTAGCACCTGAGAATCATTGATTAGGAAAAAAAAAAAAGACAAAACAGCCTTGAATAGCTGATATTCTATTACAGGAGAAAAGAAGGGAAGAAAGTCAGGAGGGAGGTTATAGTTGGAAAAAAACACATAGCTGGTGAAAAGATTGGAATTTTAATATGAATCAAGTTGAAGATGTGAAGATGAATGGAAAGCATGGGTTTTGTTATCAGCTTCCAATGAAATGGAGACACCTGATCTGATGATAGTGTTTTAAAAAGTCTAATGGCATATTAGTAGAAATTATGCATATATTTCTAAAGTACTGATTTCAGAGCGTATGAATTTAAGCTATAAATATCCTTCTGAATGAGAAATTGCTAGCTTTTGTGAGACAGTTCTGTTCCCTCCACAGAGAAGCAAAGCTTCAGCTTCAGTCCATTAGGGTATTCCTGTTTAACAGCTTTGTCTTAGTGAAGTTCAGATATTGTCCTTGAGGGCTGCTATTCACAGAATTTTTGAGAGTGTGGTCAGAACTCCCTCTCTAGAGTTAGACATAAACTTCTGTTAGAGCTTCTCTGGACCAATTTTGGACTCTATTCCCCTGCAGGTGCTCAGATGTGGGCAGGGATGCATTGGCTGTTTTAAAGGTTGGTGTCATCTCCTCTAACTGCAGGTTAAATATTTTTCAGTTTATGAGAATACTGCCACCATCACATGTAAAAGTAATACAATATCTTGTGGGTAAAGCACTGTGGATGTCTGGGTAGCAGATACCTGTCTGATTACCTCCCTTGGTAAACATTAGAAAAATTAGCTTGTTTGCTTTTACTTCCTTCTTAAATAGCTAAATATGAATGGTCACAGGGTTTAGCACTTCTGTGTTTTTCTCTGCTGTCTGCCCAAAGCTGTTCAATTCTCTCTAAAAGTAGGAAGCAAACAGGGAAAAGAGGAGTATTCTACTGACAGAACACTGTCAAATACAAAGCAGTTTTCATGAAGTTCAAGTACATTACAAAATAAAATTAAACAAAAAATAGAATCCAGAAAAAAGGACGTTTTTTTGTTTGTTTGCTACAGACGTATAACATTATTACTGCAATAGTTACTTTTAAAGGATATTTTGCATTTTTACTCCAAATTTCTCTCAGTGTCACAAGCTGTAATTAGTGCTAATCATCCTCCACTCCTGGTAAAATAACTGAACAGAATTCCATTACCTTTCCAGCCAAAAAGGTTTTCTGCTTGCCAGCTTCTTTATACTAATGCTTTAAGCCCTGTAAATGGAATGGAAGCCACATAAATAAAGTGGAAAACTGAAGAGAGCACTTCTGGAAATTAGGGTGTTTTGAAGCAGTTCTATATATGTGGGGGTAGGTCTCTGTGGGCAGAACCCCTACTCGAAACTTAAAAGACATGAACCACTACAGGTAGAGAATCTGTGTAAACACATTAGCACACTGCAGCAACCAAGATAATATGTAATTTTCTAGAATCAAGCCACTGCAGTGGGAAGCTTAAGGGTCAGATTTGGCTCGGAGCCAATAAGCTACTCTGCAAGATTTAACCCAGCATGCCATGGAGCCATGGTCTTTTGTGCTCTTTTTTTCTGGTTGTTTTTCATGAGACTATGCAGGATAAATATGAAAAATTAACAATATGTTTGAGGGTAAAACATGTAGATCATGGTAGAGAGCTGCACGACTTTTCAAAGATGTTTTAACTTCCATTAAGCATCTATTTGGAGTGGTATCTTGCCCTTTAATAGACAGTTCTTCCAGGAAAGCATAACTTTTAAACTGGTTTCCATGTCTGTCTGGCAGTTCAGTTTAATACAAATTGCAGCAATTCTTAAGGCCATTAAAATGTCTGGTGATCATCACAACTGAGTGCTGCATCTTAGTTTGAATCCTCCCATTTTCTTTAACTGCCTTCATAGCTTTTTGATTTCTAGGAAACATCATTGGTTTAAAAGTAAATAAAACAAGTGGAAAAGTAAAAGTACACTTCTGCAATTGTTCATATTTTAAATTTACCTGCAACATTTCTTATGTTTGCACCTCTGGGCAATTCCCCAAACAGAGCTGAAAAATTATCTGAATAGAAGCTGCTGCTAGATTTTAACCATAGCAGCTCTTTTGTCTAATTCACTTTAAAGATTCACACATTCTAAAGAGTTTGAAAGATTTCTAAGCTAAATAATTTCCATTTTAAATTCTTCCTGAGATCAAATATTAACAGTTGCAGAATCCTGAAAATCAAAATCTACATTCTGTGCCCTTCCATAAATATATAATTTATAAATTTATAATTTATAAATACCCACTGAAAACTCTACCTGCCTAAAAATCACTGCCATCTAGTATTGTTTGGGGATCAACAGAGCTGCGGAGGTTTGAGGAGTTATTGCTTATCATCTGAATCAAGTAACTGCTCATAAATTCTTAGCTTGTTCCAAATGGGAGATGAGTTAACACAACATTCTTAGGAGAAGAAAAAATAATAAATTAAATAACCTAGAAATTTGAGGGAAATTTTTAGGTACTTATCAGAAATATCCATGTTACATTTTATATGGCAACCTGAACTGCTGATATGAGCATACCTATATTGGATTCCTAAATCTGGTAGTATTTACAACCGCTTAGAAAAACAAAGAATTTAAATTAGGCAAATCCTTTTTTCCTATTCTAATGTATTATCCTCTCTGTGGACCTCATTTGATGCTTTATTTACCTGTCTGATAATACTGAAATCTTAATTTAAGAATTTTAACAGAGCGAGGACTGTTTTTGTGTTTGCTGCTTCATTTGATAATTATGCTTCAAATGATTTGCAAGGAAAAGAAATTTCCAAGTAATTCACAATTAATAGGGAATGCAAAAGCAGAAAAGCCACTATTTACAATCCAAAAAGAGAGCTGACCACAGAAATTAAAGTAATAGTAATAACACTGGATCAGAGATTGCATGATGAAGGATTAAAAAAATAAAACTTTACACCTAGCCAGGAATTTACTTATTTCGTAAAATCCAAAGGAAGAAAAATACTTCCTTGCTTTACTTGATTACAGCTTGACTTTGAAGCATTCACGGGGCTATGGAAAAAGTAAATGCAGTTCTAAGAGATGTCTGTAGTAGAGGTAAGAAAGAGCTAATGTTGTTATACAAGAAATTTATGTGATCTTCCCAGGAATATTGAATTCCAGCTTTGTGACTTTTACCAAGAAAAAGACCCACTTGGACTCAGAAAGAGGATCTCCAGTGCAATAAAAGACTGTTCAATTAGGGAGAGAGATATATTTGAGATCAGAGAGGAGACTTCTGGAGGAAATGCAGAATTTAATGGGCATCACTAAATGTTCTGTAGTTTTACTTATTGTTTCTGAACTTGAAATTCAGCATGTCAAATCTATGCCGGGTATTCAACACCCAGGTAGGTACTTTCAGCTCACAGAAACACTTAAATCTGCATGAGGATTCTCTGATGGAGTCTAGCAAGCTGATGGCTCTCCAGCAGATGCTGCCCAAAAATACCTCTCCTTTAATCTGGATTCTAGCTTCTAATCCAAAATGTAATGTAGCACAACCAAATGTTATTGAGCAGTTTAAGAAACCATTAAGAAAATTTAAACTATTCACTTGCTGGATTAAGAGATGCACAAATAAACTAGGTTGTTTTTTCCACAGAAACTACTTAAATTTCATCAATGCAAAATCAGGAAAGAGGCATTTTGAGGCCTTGTGCACCAACTTTGTATGCAGCATTGTAAATACAGACTAAAGGGAAGGTGCTGCATCTGATCTTGTTGTGTAAATCTGGAAGCCAGGGCTTTGGCATAGACTGATATTCTATGTACCTGTATGCAACAGAAAACTCAATACAAGGAAAAGCTTCAGAAGTACCTCCTGAGGTGCAGGGCTCATTTTCCCCACAGCTGTGACAGCGTTAATAGCCATGTAGCTAATTCTTTCATGGACTGCCACAGCACAGACCCCGACTTCACACTTGCCTGTTTTCTTCCTTTGTCTTTTTTAATTAATAACCATCAAATTGTGTCCGGTTGGTTCCTCCCTCTCTTTGCCATTCCCACAACACCCACACTCAATCAGTCAGCAAGGGGGAGGGAAGACAGAAAGGCGGGATGGGGGTGGGGGGTGGGGGAGACGACAGCTTGAAATTAACAGAGACAATTGCAGTTGACATAATGATACCACATAATCCTAGCAATTAAGTCACAGAGAGGCACAACGAGTTCATACCCAGCGCTCGGGGCACTGCTTCCCCCTTCCCCTTCCCGTCCTACACTGCGTGCAGGAAACAAGGGGTGACAGAAGGCACGGCTCTCTTTAAGGAGCCTGCTCTCAAAGTCTTCAGCCATCCTGGCTGTCATGCATGGATGTGGGAGCTGGATGCAGCCATCCATCCACTCAGGCCATTGGCTGACAGCAGATGACTTTGCACAGGGGTGGAACTTGGATTTACCCCGGGGGGGCCGGGCAGGGGCTGAGGCTGCACACAGCTGTGCCATCTGTTCCAATAATACCACATTACTCTCTAAACTCAGTAATGAAGGCTCTTGAGTAATCTTTCATCAGAATGACTTCACAGCATTAAAAATGCATTTCAATACATAGCTTGTTTAAATATTTAACCCTCTTTGGCTTCGAGAGATTGATTCAGATCTGTGGTGTTTATATATGTAAGAAACGTTGATTTTCGTATGTAGACCTGCATTAATGCATGAAGACATGAGTATGCACAGAGTGATATGTGATAAACGAATTCTCAAACTTCAGAATGTGAGTGGGGACAATTGGTCTCCTGGCTTTGATTTTCCTCAGTGAGAACTTTTCCTGCAGAAGAGTTTCAGTTTGGACTACATAAGATAAACACAAGCACTAATATCCAGTTATCTTAAATGGGAGTTTTATCAGTCTCATTTACTTCTTTTTGTGCCGTTCTTTGTCTCTTGCCTTGATTTTCAGCCTTTTTGATGACAATTTCTGGCATTGTCATTTGAAGCAGTGTAGTTTTGTTAATACTTGGTTCTCTATTTTTTTTCTGGGGGTGGAAATTTCCTTTTAGGTTTCTGACATATTTAACCAGTAGAAATGAACACTGCTCTAAAACTGTCAGGCCTTATTATGGCATGGAGGGCCTGACACATGCAGGGCTGTCAGATCTGCTGTTGGTGTGGAATGATTGCATGGTGGGCACAACCCTTAGGCTTTCCCTGCTTGTGGGTAAGTCCAGGGTGAGGACTCCATGGGAGTCATTATGAATGAACATTCCTCAAGTCAAGCCTTTGTCTCTTTGGCACACAAGTTTTGGAAAGATAAAGCACCAATATTTGTAAGGAAAACCATAGCAAAGACCCTGTGGGAACATGAACTATGACATGGATGAGATATTATTCTGCAAGTTATGTTCTTATTAAATAGTCATTATGATGATTGGTAGAGAGAGAGCTGATCAAAATCCCAGAAATGTTTGCTATGTAGTGTAGACACTTAGACTAAACATGACACACCTGACATAATTGTACTCAGTGTACGGTTCATGAGTGTCAGTACTTGTTCATCCCTCAAAAATTTCTTAAATTCTAGGAGTGATAAAATGTGCTGGTTTGGCCTGGGGTACAGAAAATTTTTTCCATAGGCGATGTTATGGGGCTGCATTTTGGATTTGTGCTGGAAATTGATGATAATATATAGATGTTTTTATTATTGCCAAGCAAGGCTTACACAGAGCCAGGGCCTTTTCTACTTCTCTCATGGCCCAGTGAGGAGGCTTGGGGTGTACAAGAAGTCAGGAGAGGACACATTTTGCAAAACATGAGCCAATTCCAGAAAGGAAGATAGGAACATATTTTTAGTATGACTTTAAGTCCAGATTAAACTCCGGAAGTTAGTTACAAAGAGTCTGAAAACGCTTAAGGGTGGTGACATGTTTGGAGATTTAGTATTAGATATAGTTGTATAGATGTAATCTTGCATAATGACTGCGCAGATTTCTCTTCTCATTGCTACCCCACAAATGCTCTCCACTGTTCCTCCCTCCTGATGTATAATTTGGATACTGTCTTCTGATATATATGCTTGAAAGGTTCATCAGAGCCATTGTCAATGACTGACCCTGCCATCTGCCTCTTCTTCGTCTAAAACATAAGTGGTAGAAAGAATCAAAAATACATGAACCATGGGCCAAACAGGTCAACTTACCAAGCAAAAAAAGCAGTGTGAAATGTCAAGCAATAATATATTATCTTAAAGTTATTGCATGATTGTTGTTTTGATAAAAACAGTGGGCTTGCTATTTAATACAGTTCCTTTATCCTTTCGGAAATCCAAGCAGAGCTGTTCTTTTCTATGTATATTTTGTCCTATGTACTCACAAGCAAACACATATATTTTATGCATACATAAACACACCTATTCACTCAGAGATACGTGTAGGAGATGCAGAAATATGTATCTCTCCATAAAAATCTGGCTGTAGCATTACCCATCTCCATGACATGGATACCACAATTGTCCTATATCAGCGAGTGCCTGTTGACTCCAATTGAACGTTGCAAAGTGGGACACATAATATAGCTCCCAGCTGCAAGGGGTTAAGGAGGTTTTTGTGGGAAGGCAGATTACTGCATTACTTGATGGACTATAATTGATTTTTATCAGATTTTAAGGCAGAGTCTGAAACAAGTATCTAGTTGATCTAACATGCTTGTGTATCCTTCAGATTTTTTTAGAATTTAGCATATGTTAGATATGTATTTACAAATATGAAGTGTTAGTAGTTTATTTGCAATGGTTTATGCACTGCATTTTAATTTCACTTTTGCTCATGTGCCTTTTTTTTCTCTTCTTTTGCTCATCCATTCCCCACGTTGTACAAGTGCTAATAATAATAATTCAACTTAATAACATCAATCCTTGCAGAGCACTTGAGCCCATTCACTCCTCAAGGGCACCTAACCCTTCATGTCCCCAACTTGCAGCTTCTTTATCACACTTGAACCACCCTCATAAACTACATCTTCTTCAGACCTTGTCAGGAAGGGCAAGTCCAACATAATGGAAATGAACTGAGAAAAATACAACCTTCAGGTATGTCATGTCTTGATATTACAATTTCTCTTCCTTTTTTTTTTTTTTTTTTTTTTTTTCCCTTTTCTGTGGGCACTGAAACAGGTATTCTTGTTTTTTTGTTCAGGCTTTTAGGATCTCAATTTTGCTGTCACACTTCTATCACAGTCTGAGCTAGAAAAATGTCCTTTCTTTCTGGAGTTAGGGGAGTTCTTTGGAAGCATTTCACTTGCCCAAACTTCTGACATGAATCTGATCAAGTTGCTGATATAACTCATGCAGCTTTAGTGATCATAGAGGGTGCTGAGGAAATTTTAATGATGATTTTTTGGATTTTTTCTCTATTTTGTCTTCATGTGAGAGAATATTGTGTGCAAAGACTGGACTCTCTATAGAACAGTCCTCCTAAAGGAATTAAATTTTGTGCTAAGCCTTATACTTTTTCCCTCTTCATTCAACAAAAAATTTTAGGCACTTTATTTATGGTACACTAATTTACTAAGTCTGGAGAAAAACAAAACTTAATGGATCTCAGCTTGTTCCATGTTTCTGGTGTCTTCTTTTTGCCTCTCCTAATTTGTGAGATAACCTTACAGTGCAAAGTTACAGACAAGGCAGATTGATATCAGGAACAATTTGGACAGTCTTTATTTTGTCTACATGGTGGACTGCCTCAGAAGAAACACTTGCTCTAGGGTTCTTCTCTAGAGAACCCTACCTTATTTATCCTTTAAAAATAAAAATCAATCAAAATCTTGATCAGAGGATAATCCTGATTAAGTATAGCCAACAGGATGCTAAGGTAGGGAAACCATGACTCAGGAAATATTCCACAATTAATACTTCCTCTCACAGCTGGTTGGATCATTTCTTAGGATGACAAGGATGTAATACCATGGTAGATTGTGTTCAGCCTGAATATGGGTGCTGGGGGAGAAGTTCTGAGAGAAAGGGGGAATTTCAACATCTGTTGGAGTATACACAGCAAGTTAAAGGCAAAATATTTTGAATAATATTTGCCACCCAAAAGGTGGTTGGGAACTGGAACAAGCTCCCCAGGAAAGTGATCATAGCACCAACCCTGTTCAAGAAGCATTTGAGCAATGGTCTCAGACTCAGGCTGTGACTCTTGGGAATGGTTTTGTGCAGGGCCAGGAACTGGACTCAATCATCCTTGTGGGTCTCTTCCAACTCAGGAAGCACTGTGATCTGTGATTTTAAATTATATATGGATCTCCCCGTCTATTGTACAACAAGAGGCATGAGGGATGGAACACCTCTTGTATGAGGAAAGGCTGAGAGATCTAAGGCTGTTCAGTCTGGAGAAGTCTCCAGGGAGACTGTGTTGTGACTTTCTAGTACTTTAAGGAACTTTAGAAAAAGGAAAGAGAAGAATTTTTTATACAAGCAGATAGTGACAGTACAAGGGAGAATAGTTTTAAATTGAAGGGGGTCAGGTTTGGATTACATATCAGGAAGAAGTTATTTCCTCAGAATGTGGTAAAGGAAGGCCAGGGAACTTGTAGATGCTCTGTTCCAAGCACAGTTCAAGGCCAGGTTGGACAGAGCTCTAAACAACCTTTTGAACCCATGTTCTACTGGGAAGTGTCCCAGTCCATGGCAGGATTTTGAAATAAGATGATCTTTATTGTCCCTTTCAAGAAACTACTATATAATATTGTGAAAGATCAAAATTTCTCCACATTTGTTGTTGCTAATGTCATGGATTATTCATTTTATCTGCTGGATATTGCTCCAGCCAGACTCCTTAACCTTATCATTATCTTGGGTTTTTTTGACTTCTATAAGGTAATTTTTCTCACTTAATTTCTGGGTTTTGCATTTTCTTTTGTTTTGTTTTGTTTTTGAAATTAGACACAAGTCATGCTAAAACTTTAAAAAAAAAGAGGAGGGGGAAAAAGAGGTTATGAAGTAATGCCTTAATGCAATTTATTTTTTGAAACATACAGCCAGAATTATTGATCTGAATGTCTAAATGTTAGGTGTGTAGGTCTCAACAGCAAGTTATAATTGTCTCATATCCAGTGGAGGGAAACCAGTACTTTTCAAGAGTAAGCTGTCTGGATGCTCCTGCTTCACAGAAAAACTCAAAATTATGCAAGTTCTCATTGTAAGAGAGTGACTTGTTAAAAAATCATGCATTGTATTAATGACAAAATAAAACCCAGGCTCCTTGAATTCCACGTCTGTATCATAGTCATTAGGGCAGGCAGCCTAATGACTACTTAGTAGAATAGACTGCATTACCAAACAGCTTTACACAGACAAATCTGTTGTTCAGCTAAATTATTAAGATATGTTCAAGAGTAAGGATCTGGAGCATAAAACTCAAATAAATTCATAAACGCCATTTTGCTTGCCTGAATGAACTCAGGGTTCTACTATATATAGCTAGTTTAATCAGGTGGAAGGTACTGCAGGATGCTAATTGTGTACACTTGGATTTGTCTCATCTGCAAAATTTCTGAGGGTATCTGTTACTTCAGAATATGTAAATACATTGTTTGGGTTTCTTGTTTGTCTGTTGTATCCCTATAATGCATAAAACCACACCTGGATGGAAAGGGATCTCTACCCCAACATTCAGCCACCTATTGTCATAGGAAACTAAGGTATATAATGCCATCAGCAAAGTGGTCACAATTATTCTTAAAAAAAACCAAACAAACAAAAACAGAAACAAAACAAAACAAAAAAAAAAAAAAAAACAAAAAAACAACCAAAAAAAAACCAAAAAAAAAAAAAAAAAAAAAAACCAACAGCAAAACCAGCAAGGAAATTTCAGGTAACCTAAATTATTCGCACTCGTTGTTCTTGATAGAAGGCTCTTCCACAATAAAACTTTTCTGATGGTTAGGAATTTCTTTAACTTCCAGCACTAATACTTTTGGATAGTCATTTGTATTAAGTGCAGTACCTCCATGTACCAGGACATTAGTAAAACTGAATGAGTTACCATGTTGGTGTTTATTTCTTTAACAGGGAACAGTTAATACATTTTCTGCCTTTGTTTTGCTGATCTAAACCAGTCAAATTAATTTACTAAAATAAGTACTCCTTTCCTAGATAATTCCTGGAGCTTTTAAATAACTTGATTCAATTTGGCATTTATGTTTCTTGGTGGTCATATTTTGGGCAATACTACCAAATGCTATCTGAGTTACACTAATGCTCTCTTTACTTTGATTTCACCTGGATGGATGTAGTGTGTCAGTTCTTCCTTCTTCCCTAAAAGAAATCTGGTTTAGCCTATATTTGATGCAATCCATAAAAGCAGAACACTGAGATACCAGTGAAGGAAGAATGTTTATTGGGAAGATAGGGTCAATTTTTAGTACCAGGCAGAAAGATTTTAATGATCTTCAGCAAGAGGGCTTGTGGGTTATCAAAATTTGAGTTATGGGCTAGAGATTTGTGTCTGCACAGAAAGTTCTTCCACTGTTGATGGAGCCAGTAAAATTTTTCTGAGTCCCCTAAATTTTTGTGTCCACCCCCAGTATGGTTATCTCTACCTCCTCTAGTTTAAGTGCTTGCAGCCTCATGAAACTAAAGAAAACATCATGTGAGTGGACCCAATATCCTCTCACCCTGCTCTTTTTGTCTGACTTTAAGGACATTAAAAAAAGTTTTGTCAAGGAAAAAAAAGTAAAATTAAGGTAAGTTTTGATACCCTTATTGGGTACAAACCTCTGAGTGGGAGGATTTAGAGAGGAAAAGGATGGAGCAAGCCCTTTAAAGTTTCCTCATCTCATGCCTTAGACAAGCTTGAGATCTTGACAGGCCTCCTCCACTCCTGACTGCACAGGGATGGAACACCTAAACAGTAACTGAAATCTACACATGTTGGATTTTTGCAGGTACCTGATTGAATTTCCAGCAGATGCCTACCAAGCCATTTCAGTTTTCAGCCCTGAGCAGGCAATGAGAATTTATCAACTCTTCACATTCCCACCTGATCTATCACCAGTGCATCTCCATAAATATAGCTCTTATTTTTCTGGATGCATTTTGAAATAGCAGCTTGTTTTATTTCACATGGTTTGTGTTTATTTGTAGTATTTGTATTTATTTGAAGTATTTGGTTTGGGGTTTGTGGTTTTTTTCCTTTTTTTTTTTTGGGGGGTAGTGTTTTTATTTATTTTGTTTACACGGGCAGGATAAATAACAATATATAGTTTATGCATAACTCTTTCCTCACAAGTGACACAGTAGATGGAGACCTCAGCAGAGCCAATGCTTGCATTGACGTCAGCAGCAATAATTGCATTAATGGCGAGACACGACAATGTCATGGGTGTGTTTCCCAGGAAAGATAGCACGGGGCTGAGAGCCATTGTTTCATAAAAAATAAAGAAACCTATAATTTTATCGAAAGCAGAAGGGCACAAAAATGATATTGTTTAGAAACTACTTGAAATAATAGCCGCTATGTCACCAGGCTTATCAACCTTTATGTCAGCTCAGGAAAGCTGGGAAGAAAAAATAAATCTATAGGTGCTCAGACAAGTATAACATTGGACTTGAGAGGTTACATGAGGTCTTAGGAAGAATCTTAAGCTCCTGTGTTTTTACAACACTTTCTCCAACTAAGTTTAAGTTCAGAGATGGGGTAGGGAGGTACTAGGAAGGTTGCTAAGTAATGCAGATTGGATTATTAATTTAAAATAAATGAAATTAAATTAAATATTTTAGATTGGTATTCTATGCTAAGGAGCAATATTAATTCTTAAGTCTGTTATGTGGCCTAACTGGAGATATATTTGCTTTGTTAAAATAAAAATCATTTCACCTAATTTTATTCAGCAAGGTTTTACTTCCTGTGAGAGAGGCAAGTCACATTTGATTCTGTTCTTCAGAGCATGGCATAAAAGGCCTGGGGTATCTAAAGGATTTTTCCATTCTCTTATATGCTGCATTGATATCTGAGTGCATCTGAGATTAGGAGAAGCACCTACTTTCAAGTGAGTGAAGAAACTGAACAGAAGAGGGCAGGTAGGAAGAATTGGAGATATTGCTTGATTATAATTCAAGTTTTGTTGGAAATTAAGAAATTATGTCTTTTAGTTTTCGTGCTCCATTTTTTGCATATTTTTTGACATTAAATACATTTTAATTGAAACTTTAGGACCCTTCTGTTTGTTGGATACCAGCTACAGACTTTGTCTCTATCAACGCAACCTTTACATTTTTCTTTGGTGCTGCAGTGGCTGGATAGGTGTTTACATAGTGTTGGGGAAATGAAATTTGTGTTTGTACTGTTTCTATCTAACCGAAAAGATTAGGTAAAGTTCACTTCAGATTCACTATGAGCTTGGCCTTGAATTGCATCAAAAAAGTATTTTTCTGTGACTTTCAGTAAATTTGATGGATTTTACTGTTTGGGACCTCAAAGAAAAAATAAAAAAAAAGGACAAAGGGAATAATCTCAATACTTCCCATCATCAAAGAAAGGAGATATAAAGAACAAAGAGGGCCAGCTTATGACTGACCCACTTCAACAAAGCAGAAATGAAAGTATGGCATGCCTTTCCTCTGAGAAACACTGAGACTTGGAGAAGACTCATAGAATTATTAAGTACTATCTTTCCCCATTATAAATAAAACACTACACAATCCTTTGAAAATAGGTTTACTATTCTTTCAAAAGTGTTTAGGTGTTATATCATTCTTTCCTATCCTTGTTTCTCCTATTTGAAGGCTGATTGTTGAAAACCTCCTTCTAATGTTCAATTTCAGTGCATTATTCACAAAATATTGCGTGTCTCCCCCGACCCACCAGCACATCCTGAAGTCAACAAAGCCTTGGTAACTTTTACAAACCCAGAGATACTTTTCAGGAGATCAGCATAAAGCTGAATGATGGATGCCACAGAACTGTTGGATTGACATAAATCAACAGCAGCACCAACAGTAATTGTGACATGCCATTCCCAGCCCTTGTTATTAGAGTGGTGTCGCTGTATCCTCTGAAACCACCCCCAGGCTACTGTGGCTCCACATATTGCTGCTAATTCCATTTTCTAATGATACTGGGACAAATTTAATCACTTCAGAGGCTGAGGATGACAAAACTTTATTTAACCTAGAGGCACAGAGATCTGTGTGTCTCAACCTCTAACTCTCAGAAACCACACAGGTTGTTTCTTTTTCCAGCTTTGAAGTATTTATCTGCCTACATGCCTTACTTTTGTGTGCAAACTAGAATTAGCGCCCAAGAGTCCTACTCTCCTACTGCCCTCTCATCAGTGATGGTCAGTGTCTGATACTTGAGAAGAACTGACTCTGACATGCAGCCAGAAGAAACAATTGCTCACTATTATACTTAGGGGAAAAAAGTGAAAATGTCTTTCATCTTTCTTAAAAAATTCGTGCCCTGAAGCAGGAGGGTTGAGGTCCCCTGTTGTTTTATCCTTGCTAGAGTCACTGATTCACAGCTACTGGATTTTTCATGATGCTTCACCCTGTGAAATTTCACTCTGACTTCCTAGAACACTCACTGTGTCCTGGCAGAGTCAAGTGTTGACTCTAGGCTCTCAGTCAGTGACTTTACTGCTGGTGACCCAGGCTCTCAGTATTGATCCAAATACTCCTTATTCCAGTCACACCCAGATGTTTCTCATGCAACTTCAACTGGGAGCTCTGAGCGTTAATTTGGTCAAGGCATGGCCCAACTTAAATGTTAGATCTTGGAAAATTCACATCTTCTTATCTATCAGACTTGATCTGTATGTGTAATTGTTTCTTTCTGTATATTCCAGACTGGTTTTCTAAGTAAATGAACATGATAAAATAGAATACTTAAGTTAGGTCAATGGGGGCACGTTTTTTTGTTTTTCTCTGTCTCAGCACTCTTTCTGCAGTAGCTTGTGAACCTGAAACTCAGTTTTGTGCCCAAATAATAGGTAAGATATTTACAGCTATTAAGATCCAATATGGTCCCTGAAAATAATGCTTAAAAATACCCCAAAACAAACACCTTATTAACTCATATGATGATCTGAGTGGTAAGATCATGACATCTACCCTTAATAGTCCCATTAGAACCCACATGGGAAAGAGGAAATATGAGGCTTTTTCCCAAAATCCAAACAGTTTTCTTGCAACCCAAACAATAAACCCCAGAAAGAGGAAATACTGCAATGGATGTTTTTATTCTCCAAGCCTTCATAAAGTTCAGCCATCTGACATAAAGCCATGTTATTTATGCTGCCCACAATTCTTCTGTATCGACTGACACAACATTCAAGACCAGATCTTGGCACGCTTCCCTCAGAGATCAGGAAACAGGAGTGTGGTTGCTACTCATGTAACTGTGTAAAGGGAGAGGAGAAAGTTATCTGAGCTGTCATCTTTCTTTAGCCTGCTTGGGATCAGACCCATTATAGCAATTTTTGGTCTTTATATACCACTTTTCACTCTTAGATTTCACAGCACTTTTCAAGCAAATAGAAGAATCTTTGACAAAACCACATTCCCATCAGCATTGAACAGTTCACTCAAAAATTAAACACTTTACAAAATTGGGTCAGATTCAATATAACATTGTTCAGAAGAAAAATGGGATAAAAGCTCTCACAATTCAACACACTACATTTTGACATTGTTTGAAATAAGCTATTTCTTTCTTTTTTTGATCTTTCTTCTAAAATTGCTTTCCATTTCTGTGTTTTAGTATTACATAACACACCATACAATACCATTCCATAACATCCCACATCACAATACAAATGATGAAATGTCAATTGAAATGTTTCAAATGTGTCATAACGATATAAACCAGATTTTTTTCTTGATGAGAAATTAACAATTTCAGTTCTCCTCTCAAACCATATACAGCTGAAATTGGCAATTCTGTCAGCTTTCATTAAGTTGTAATTACATCTTCTGTATAACCAGAGCAAGTGTACTTATTCTTGTTTTACAAATGAGAAATTTGAGTCATGAAGAAGAAAGAACTAAAGCTCAGAAAATAAATGTTGACAGATCTGGAGGTAGAAATTGTAGTTCTGAATAGAGCTGAACATCTAGAGGTTATCTTTGCAGACAGACTTTTTTTTTTTGCCCAAATTTCTAATATTTTTCTTTCAACCCATAACAATAAAATCAGTATTTATTAATTTATCTATTTTTTTTTACTCAATGACTCACTAAATGGATGAAATCCAGAACTTCCAGCAGCCAAAAGTTTGAAATATGGATCTAATATATCAAAGAATGAAAGTCTGGATAAATTCTGTCTGAAGCAAAGCAGATTTGCACAAAAGAAAGTAAGAGAACTACAACATTTTCCAGTTGATGTATGAGCATTTTTAAGTGAAAATCAATTTAATCTGTATATTTCCAGTTATATTCCTAAGTCTTAGTACTTTGTTTCCTGCAGGATTTAAAATCATACTTCTCTATCTTGCGGTAAGAAATGAGATTATCAGTTGAGAAACAGAGTAGGAGCTGACTTGAGAGTGACCTAGTAATTGCAACACCAAAATTCTGGCATACAGGGATCTGATATAAGCTTATCACATTTTATTAAAATGGCAGAAAAAGACCTGGGAGTCTTGGTGGATGACAGGTTGGCCATGAGTCAGTGATGTGCCCCTGTAGCCAAGAGGGCCAATGGGATCCTGGGGATCTCTTTTATGAGGAAACACTGCAGGAGCTGGGCCTGTTTAGTCTGGAGAAGGGACATTTGATAGGGAACCTCCCCCATGCAGTCAAATATCTCGAAGGTGGGGATGATGCCATGCTTTTCCATGGTGCTCAGTGGCAGGATGAGGAGCAGTGGCCATGAAATTAAATACAAGAACACGAGAAGTTCCACCTCAGCATGAGGAAGACCTTTGTTATGCTGAGAGTGGCAGAGCACTGGAGCAGCTGTCCAGGGAGGTTGTAGAGTCTCCCTCTCTGAAGACATTCCAGCCCCACTGGGATGTGTTCCTGTGTCACTGACTCTGGGAGACCCTGCCTGGGCAGGGAGTTGGATTGAGTGATTTCCAGAGATCCTTTCTCACTGTAACAATTCTGTGGTTCTGTGAAAATCCAGGAAAGTAAACCAAGAACAATGAAAAGGGGTCCTCAACATTCCAGAAGTGTAGCTGAGAAGACTTCTGCTTAAATCTTGAAGAAACTTTTGAGCTCATATGTTAATAAGAGGGTTCAGATTTTCAGCAGTGAACTGTATTGCCATCACTTGTCTTAGGCTTCGTTTTTTTGTTTCATTTTTATAAAAAATCAAGACATTTATCACTATATTTTTTGAGAAAAAGTAAGATTTTCTCTTTGAAATACCCATTCAAAAAAAAAGTATTTGAAAACATCTCTTTCAATTTTTTTTCTAAAAAATGTTGAATAGGTGGATGAAAAGACACATTTATTTCAATTAAAAATAAGATTTTAACATTTCACTTTGTCAAAATTTTAAACCAAAAGTTATACCAGGCTCACTAAATATATTTTCTTCCTTTCACAAATTTTGTGTAAATATGCAGAACAAAAATCTGTTACTTTCCTTCTTATTTTTTTAAATTTTCATTCTATCTTTCTATACATGTCCTCTAAAGTATCTAAGCTGAGGAGGAACAAATCCATCACTTCTTTAATTTTAAATTATATATGACCTTCAAGCAGGTTTTTTGTTATGTATATTATATATAATTAAATATATTATTTCTTTTATACATACTCTTTAAGCATGTTTTTGGCAATGTGAATCTATGCTGAATGCATGCAGCACAGTTTATATTAATGTTTTATTGCATGTCTATGACTTACAGACTATGTTTACTCTGTGTTGAATCAGTGTAAGGGTTCAGATATTAATCTGTTGTTGCTCTTCGTCCTGCAGCTATGTGGATGCAGTTTATAAAGTGTGGTTTACTCACACAGAGTGTGGAAAAAGACCTCTGAGAGATTATGGGGTAGACCCTCAGTATATGTAATTTCTTGTCAATATACTACATCTGTGTGGATGTAAATCTGAGGTGTGAGGGGACAGATTTAATTTTGAATTCTGTGTGTTTGAGTAAAGGATTTTCCAGCAATTATTTTTTGTTCGTCTGCATGTGCTGTGTGAAGAATGTTGGCAGCGTATTGCTTTACACCTACATTTTCATTGCAACAAAAAGGAAAAGGGAAAATAAAAAGAGAAAATAGATTTTGTCCTTTAGATGACAATAGGTTCCCTGTGTTAGAAAGAAGCATTAAATCCATCCATTTTAAAACCTGTCTTTACACATGGTGCAGGTGATATTTACAGTCTAGAGAGTGGTGACATTTATGGAAGAAAGACGGTTTAGCCACAGATCAAACCCTTATATTGGAAGATATTCTTCCATCCTGAGCTCCCTACAGATTGTATCCAGACTGCCTAAATTCAATTTCAATGCCAGTCCTCTTCTGTACAACAGTCTTGAAAACAGGCATAGCTTTTTGAATAGTGAATAGACAGTGGTGTTCATAAGGAAGACTTAATTCACCCTCTGGCTCAGGCACTCCCAGGCCTTCAGCATTTTTCTGTGCAGCATTCAGAATCCTGGGTATTCCTGCTCTCTTTTCCATTAGACAGTGGAAAAAGAGAATATCTCAGCCAAGAGTTTTGATTAGTTGTATGATTTTGGCATTTGCAGGCTTGCATAAATCTGAACAGCCTAGTAATATTCATTCTTCTTAATCATAATTTATCTTGTAGACTCCCTAATGAATATAAGATTATTTTTCCTGTCGAAATTTCCATTCAAAGTAAACTAGACACAGATATATTAAGCCTGTATTTACTTCTAACACATGGTTTAAGATTACAATTGAAATTTCATTTTTAGCATCTCTCATCTTTTTCCTCTTTTCTTCTGCTCATTCCCTGGAATCAGATTTGATTCAGCATGGTGGCTTAATTCCTGAGGTTTCTTGCAATGCTACCTCTATTCTGTCTAGCTTGTAAGAGCTGAGTTATACTAAAAATTGGAACCCAAGAATTTGAGTAGTTGAGTGCTCTGAAGTCTGAAAACTCACACTGTACCGTGTCTCTGAGTCTGTTTACCACCAAATATTGAAGTTTTTAGGAGATGGCCCTTGTTTTCTAAATTATTTTTACATCGTTGTGCTGCTGCTTAGGGGTGTGAGACACTCTGCCTGTGCAATCTGTCAAAGCCAAGGGCTGAGCTGTGGTGGGACTTCCCTCACTGAACGTTGCTCTGAGCAAGAGAGGTCTCACCACAGAATGACACTGCTGAGAGAGTCCCAAATTTAGGTGCATTTAAAGAGAAGAATGGGATCAATCTCTGCTGTTCTTTAAAACATGTCTAAAATGGTGTAAAGGAGGAAATGAGACTCCATGTTTTTTCACTAAGGTAATTCCTCATCATTGCCCCTTTATTTCATCATGTTTTCTTAGCCATATGATCTTCCTACAGAGATGTGTAGCATAAAACATCACAAACTGAAAGTCAAGTGAGCAGGACAAGCTAAGAGTCTCTCAGTTGTTGGAGGAAGAGAATAATAACACCCATAAAGTTATTCATCTGCATTTAAATTAATTTCTAAATTAAATAATTTTCTGGAGGCATCCAATCAGCTCCACTGACCATAGGTGGGAATAGTCTTCTCTTTGCTAATGCTATGTATATATAGCTTTGATGACTAAATTTAGGTGAGATGGAACATGCCTTCAAGAAACTCCATGATAATTCTATAAACCATATCCTTTTATGCTCCCTCTCTCCCTTGCTGCCTCTTTTCTTCACTTGTCACTTCTCATTTCCATGTCAGGTATCTAAACAAAGACAGTAAGGTCTTTGAAGCAGAAACCAGGCCTGAATACTTGTCTTAACACTAAATAACCAACTTAATCTACTATTAGGAAAGGCATCTGTAGAGTGCCTAAGACATTATAAAGAAGTCAAATACATATTATTAGATTTTTATTAGAAAATCTGCTTACTTTTTCCAATAAATCAGAAACAAACAAAAATCCAGTAGTTAGTAGATTCTACTTAGTTTTATTTTTAAACACTGAGTAGTGTTTAATTGTTTTTTTTTAGTTTATTGTTTTGGTTTTTTTTTTTACCATAAAACTGTCATTTATAAATATTACAGTATTAAGCAATAAAGGACTCCTGATCCAGCTAACCAACACATCCCACTACAACTGAATGAAACCAGTCAACATGGGACCATTAGGAAAAAGTGACGGGTCAACATAACACAACGAAAATGAGTAAAACCTAAGTGGTATGCAACATTATAACTAAATTGTCATTACTGTTGAAATTTTTGGCATGAGAAATATTTTTTCTCTATAATAATTAGATCTGAACTTAGAATTATAAGACTGATAGTTTTTCAATTACACTAACAATAAATTCTTAGGTTTATAGGAGATGGATTTAAACGTATGATCTTCTTTCAGTGTTAAGAATTTTTTTAGGTTAACTGAAAGTGTTGCTATAAGCAAAACTGTAATTTCAACATAACTAATCACTGGAGTATTTACCTGCAAAATCTGAGAAAATTCAGCAAGTAACATCCAAAAGTATTGAAACTTGACATAATTGCAAGGTCTCGCAGTGTACTTAGTTCACTCTCCACCCTATCCCAATATTATTTTACTGTAAGATTTATCAAAAACCTGCAAAGACCTGCCCTTGGTTCAGTTAACATCTGAATATGAATCTAAATGTCTGGTTTACATCTATCAGGTACCTTTATGTCAAAATGTTATACTCAAAAAATATACCAAAAAATACCTTCAGGACATAGACTTTGTTTAAAGATCAGGTGAAGAAAAAACAGTACGTTTCTAAAGAAAAGGTTTTCTCATTTTTCTCTCTGAATACTGAACTTTTAAATAATAAAGATTGTTATTGCTCTGAAAACAGTATTTTTATTCAGGTAAAGAATGTCCCACACAATCCTCCAAATCCACCTCCACATAATCTGGACCAGGTAATGTTTATATGTTTTATATCACACCAGGCAGTATGTTCTAGAAGGAGAGTAGAGGATGATTGGCTCAGAACAGCCACTATGGCTTAACATGTCAACATTTAGGTGAAAGGAACTCTAACTGAAATAGAGTCCCCTCCTGAATTCTCAGTTTGACATAAAGGGCAAGGAAAGCTACTTCATCCACCAACAGGCCCAGACAATGGTATCAGCTCTAGAGATCAGGAAGAATATTTCCACCAGGGCACGGAAAGTTTATGACCTTCTGTGAGGTTTGGATTCCAGACGTTTCTCATGTAAAGTACATAAATTTTGCTGCTTACTGGAAATAAGCGAATGTTTTTTTCCACCACAAGTGTGCTCCTATTTTGTCTTTCAAACATCCTCCTGGCATTTCTTGCTACCAGGAAGCACAAACATGGAGTTAGAGAGGTATTTTGGTAAGGTTCAGAAAGCCCAAAACAAGCACACAATTTGACCTCCTAATCATAAGCCAACAAATTTTACCAAGTAATTCTTGCATGAGGCCTTATCCTGCATGTGCTATAGGCAGTCTTTCAGAAAGACACCCAGGTCACATTGTCACCTCAGTGAGGCTCTTCAGTGATTTTCATGTATCTGACCCCCCACAATACCAGCAGGAGCTTTGGAAAATTATCTCAGAGAGTGCTTTCAAACCTAGATGCTTGCAGTGTGATTATAGGTTCCAAAAACAGTGACGCAGACAGCGAGCCAGGGGAGCAGATCCACCCGCATTGTCTGAAGGTCTCGCACTCGAAATATTCTTACAGAGTCTCTTCTTTGAAGAACAAGAGATATAATTTAGAATGTAGCACTGCCAGGAAGGCAAATGGCTCAAAACTAATTGTTTTTCCCATTACAAAGAACACCCATCATTGTACCAGTGTCAGTCTCCCTCAGAAAACATTCTAGACATTCTTTATTATGCACAGCAATAATGATTGTAATGATACAGTTTGTCTGTGCAGCCACATCCATCCTGATGAACCAAAGCGCTTTCAAATCTTGGTGGTCTGTTTATTTCAATGACTGACCTAGACCCTGGATACTTAGATAATAAATTGCAATCTTGGCTTGAAAAGAATTGAGAAAACATCCCCAGCGTTGCTGATTTTTTACCCAAAACCTTGTCAAGTCTTACTTGTTTGTCTTCTTCCATCAAATATTTCCCCTGGGGAACACAGATACTTAAAATCATTTAACACTCAAATCACCTAGGACTGGAGAATAGACAGTTTGTTCAGTACCACCTTGATTCAGCTTTTAGTTTTAGTACAGTATGACTATTTTAATTACTATTGTCAGTGGTTATTCACAGCTTTGCTGCTAGGATATACAATGATCATTGTTATTAATTTGGCAATGAATATTGCTCTTATTCAACTTAGTGTTTTAATTCTTGTTTCTACAGTGCGAATGCTAAAATTAAAATTTTAATAAAACTAATGGCAACATGAAATATAATGATAATAATAATGATGTTCTATGCAGGAACATAGTTCATTACAGAATCCTAATACATTCTCTTTCAATAAGAGTTCCTAGCAATCCAAGAAGTAAGCGTGCTCTCAACTTATGATAAAGAAATAGCCAGATTTGAGCAGTAACATATTTTCAAATGCCAGTGACAAACTCCCCTTAATTTCAACAATGCAACACTATTCTTTAATAATAAAAATTATCAATTATATTTGGAAAAGAAAAGGAACTAACATTAAATTCATAAGCAAGGTGGTATATACTTTCTGTAGGCGAACAAAGCTAGTCAACTATGTGTTTCACCTCATCTAATCAGCATTGTAAATACTAGATGTTGAGTCCAAGTTGGTCATACAGGCTCCCTCTATTTGTCATGGAAACATCCCCTCCTAAGAAAACTCTTTGTCAACTGAAGCATCTCTGAATTCTTCTTCCTCTACTGATTTTCTAACGATAAAACCCAAATACACACACCTCAATTCTGCAGAAGACAAGTTACAGCTTGAAATGTTTTTCCTGAGTGATTATGTGCTTTCAAGGGGATTTAACAAGTGTGTCTGTATAATTCCCTTTTTTTGGTTTTCTCTTTAGAGGAAAAATTAATACAAAAAGTTATGTGCACCTGAGGTGTCTGAAATAATTTATGGGATTGAGGCAGTGGAATGGAGGGTTTTCAGCTAAAGTCAATAAAGTTACAAAGGAAGAGACTTCTAGGGGTGATTGCCAACTGAAATATCTATCTCCTATACCACCTTGGTCCTTTTTTTTTTCCATTCAAGTACTGCACCAGCCTACATCTGAGAGTAGAAAGGACCAGAAAATCTAGCAATGTGACAGTTCAAGGAATGAGAGCATTTCAGATGTTGTAACATTTGATCTGAGAAGATGTGTTCAAGGAAAGGACCCCTCTAAAATGGATTTTCTAGGTGCACATTGATAGACAGACAAGGTGAAACTGAACAGAATTGTTGAGAGAGTACTCAGTGTCTCAGGGTGTCTTGATCCACAGAGTTTCACTCCTCTGTGTTGAGATGCACATCTGTTTTCATTTGATGCTGCAATCTTCTTTCCAAATTAATTTGGTTAATAACTACACCTAACTTTTTTAGGAACAGCTATACCTCATATTGGAGTTTTGAAGTACAGTGCAGGTTTGAACCTATCCTACCAGTAGCACCAAGCAACATGAACTAACACATACCTCCCTCAGTCTCCTGTTTCTCTGATTCCATGTGCTTAAGTTTAAGGGTTTTTAGGTTTAAGGTCACAATGGAAATCACTTTTTCCCAAATAGTCCAGAAGTCTGTACTTGAAATGGAGGCTGACTTTTGTCCTAGATGTCATTTCAGCCTCAGCCCTTCTACAATACATTAGAGGAAAATAGGCAAGGAGAAAACCACAAGTTGCAAAAAGGGCAAAGGAGAAGGAATAGTCACTTTTTTCAGTCTTCAAAGTTTCCAAAATATTAAGGATTTAGTCAAGAAATGTAGTTGATTTATACCTAAACTAGCTGCATTTGAGAAAAATGGATAAAAACTCCTACATTCCCCCCAGAAAATGATAGGATATAATAAAATAATTTCATTAGACAATCTTTGGTTTTTTGCTACTATTTCTGGATTCTAAATTTGGGTTAAATACCTTATTGTTTCAACTTGAGTCTTAAACCTGAAATGTAGGATTTAGGTAAGTTAAATACAGTGAAGCCTCCAAAACATTCCTGACAGAGTTTTGAATGGAATTAATAAGTGCATGTACAAATTACATCTTATTATTCAGCAGATGAATTTTTGCAAGGTTGAATTTTCACTTATCAAGGTTATCCATCTTTCTGCCTAGACTAGTTGTTAGCGAGATATAGAGCTGATATTCTCCAGGGATTAAAACTGTTCTGATGAAAGAGACATCACCTCTAAACTCAAGCAACATGAGAATGTCATGATCTCAGGTTATCCTGATGCACAGATGAGTCTGAGATTACAAAAGAGGAAAACCTCTTTTTATGGTAGCACACAACCACGAGGGATAAATTGATTCTGTCTGAAACTCACAATTCAATTTGGGAAGAAAATATGAGCTAAAAGAAAGAAAAAACAAACTAGAAACATTCTACATGTTAGTTTGAAGGCATAGCATTTCATAATGTCTTGCAGGAAGGATCCTTTTACTTTGACAATCAATAGACTGCCCTTCTGTGGCAGACACCTTAAAACCATGTGCCTAAAGTTTTGAGAACTCCAGATTAGTTTGGGGGCTCCCAGACACAGTTGTCCTATGGAAAGTTTTGACAAACTGAAAAGTTATCCTAAACTGTCAGCGAGAAACAACTGCAGTACTCTACACTTCATTTAGTTTTCTGTTAAGTTTGTATGACATCAATTATAAAGGAGAAATTGAATAGAGTGATGTTACAGTAATTTTACGCAATTATCTTTGAAGAACATAGCTGGTATGACTAGACAAGTTGAACCATGGATTTTCTAAAAAGAGAGGAGACAAACCAAGATTTTTATAATCTAAGAATAAAACAAATAGCTCAAGTTTGCAGATCCACTGTGTTCTGTGGGTGGCAGATCCCTCAGATTTTTTGATCATTATCTTTAATTAGTGAAGTTTAAAATCCAGATGATGTAAGTTTCACTAAGTTATGAGTAGAATAGGAAGCCCACCTTTGAGTGGACACCAATAGTATGAAGTGACTATAACTGCAAAATTATTTTTTCTTCTCATACCCATGTTCTTTGCACCTGGGAACACTATTTATGACCATGGTCAACAAAACAGAAATACATGTAGTTAAAGTCTGCTGAAGAGAGATGTTCCTATAAAAAAATGTTCTAGAATTATGTGATTTCAGAAACTGGTTCCCAACATATTGATAGAGATAAGATGCTAACTTTAAATATCCTCTAGAAACTGAAAATAATCCAGGCCAGCTTTACTCTTCTCATAAACATGCAGTAACATAGAGTATTTTAAAAAAACAAGGTCCTCAACAAAATCAATTTGTTCAGAAAGATCCAGAACTGCTTATTACCTGGCTAAGTAAAAAAATCCCAAAATTTAGCAAATATGATGAGGTGACAGGCTACAGATTAGGGGAGAGAATTAAGAGAATAAACTCTTGCATTTTTGATGCAAGAATTCTGCATATCGTAAGTTAACTTCAGAAAATAATCTAAGCCTTTCCTCTGAAAGAGGATTCAAATGCATGCCCATTTTATCTAGATTCAATTTATGCTTATAACTAACGCACTTAGAAAAATACAATCATTCAAGTTCCTTTTAAAAAGAGATATTTTAGGGAAATTTTATTGTGTAACATGGTGTTCTTAAGTTCTTTTTCTTCCAGACTCTGTTAAAAAAAGCTTAGATGACTTATTTTGATTAGACATCATCAGATAGATCTCGTTCAGACTTGACTAAACAAAATCTTAAGTCTACAGCATTAAACACACAAGGAGAGCAGAGTAACCATGTGTCTCTACTAAACACTTAAATTCAAACTCTGAACTTTGTTTTGGTTGAAAAAGTCAGTTTGGGGAACAATATAGAAACAGATATTCCCTAACTGGTAAAACATGTTTATCAAAAATGCAGTGCAGGTTCCAGCGCACAGGTAATTCCCACGTATTAATCCGTTTATAAATATGTAGGTTCTTAGATTTGAGGGTCATGAGGATAGGATGTAATCTTATAAGACTATTCCTCCTCCTAGATAATGAGCATACTTACTGGTCAGAAATGAGCCTTTCATCTCACCAATAAATTTCTAATATTTTTTATCTGTATTTATACAAAATAATATCATTTGAAGAGCTGCAGTGAATGTGAGTGTGTGAAATGTGAGTGTGTGAAAAGACAAAGTATGCAAAGATTCTGTTGGTGTTGGTGTAGGAGAGGGATGGGTAGTTTTGTATTTTCAAGGAGGTCTGTGATGAGTTTATGAGTAAAACCTGAGGGGGTAAGTTGTTCGTGTATGGCAGTTTGCTCCTTCACAAACCCCACTTTTTATTTGTGTTAGTCTGTGAGCACAAGAGAGTGGGAGGGTGCACATGCACTCTAGAGAAAAAGGAAGAAGCAGTGCATGTGACAGAATATACTTGTAGACAAGTGTGCAGAGGCACACACTTTGCCCTAGGCAAGTTCAGCTCTTAGCTGGAAACTTGAGAAATTGACTTTACTGGGATTTGAAAGAGATCTCAGGTGAACTAAATTTGTCTGCTTTCTTTTCCCACTAGTGCAGCCAAAATGGACTCTCTGTGTAATAAGGTTTGACAAGATCTGGCACTGGAGGCAGGTGCCAAGGAATCCAACTAGTCAAAAGTGTTAGAGACACCATGGGCACTAGAGGACAGAGGTGTTGCCATGGGAACAGAACTAAAGATGCTCCATGGTGGCTGGTTAGGAGTTTTGTTTAAGAGGGAGCCAAGCAGCTGCAGCCTTGCTATCACCCCATGCTTGAACAACAGTAGGTAAATTCCATCCTCCTCCACTCTCTGCCAGGAAGTGAGGAATTTAGTTCTTCCTCCTTGCGTGAACAATGTCGAGATCACGCACATCGCTGCTGACTCCCAAATGATTTGTGCTACAAAAGAAGGTGGTTTGGTACTCAATGCTGCAAATGCCTGATCTGCAATGGATTATTGGGGCATGGAAGATATTTTTTAAAGAACTAGAGGACATAATTTTTATTTAAAAAGCTATGAATCTCCCTTTCTCTGTCTTCTTCTCCCTCTCTCTACTTCAAACTCTTTTCTCACTCCTTAAAAAATATTCAGCCCCTTCCAAGAAGCCAGAGAAAGAAAAACTCATTATGAAATCAAGGTCTGCTTCAAGAGGAATTTATGAAAATATTGTCCCTTCCAGAAGACACAGTGGCTTTTTTTTTGTTACTTTCTTTTGTTTTTTACATCCTCAAGTCTATAAAGATGGAAAGAATGTGTGTGGAAGGGAAAAGAGAACTTTTCTGGCTCCAACTAAAATACTAGCTGAGCAGCTGCAATGTCGTAATCATAATAATTTGCATTTCAGTGATGTCTAGAATCCTCTGATAATACCACAACTTCATGGTGCTAGATGCAGTATGTAAGGTAGCTGGAGACAATGGGTGGCCAGCAGTTTCAAAATATGATTTTAAAAAAACCAACAAAGCAACATAAAGCTAAAAACCAAACCTGAAAAAACATTTCATTTTTCTATCACATCAGAAAAGGAGGGGTAGGATTAGTGAGGAAGTGATTCCAATTATTTATTAAACAGCACTTAAGGATAATGTAGCAACATTAAGTAAACAACAGCCTCTGGATACAATCTCTCATTCAAGTTGTCTGTTTGTCAGCAGCAAGAGTCTCAGGTTAATGATCATGGTACACAAACATACACACCCATACCTCAATACCTCATTTCCACATATAAGTGGATATGTGTGTGTTTCTATCTGCCCATTTAGTTTCTGGTAAATGCTACCTCAGAAACAACCAGAGCCAGAGACAAGATAGTTTTTGTTCAAACCAGTGCAAATATTCTTAATTGTCTTCAGCTTCTGTTTATGAAGTCCTACTCAGTCCATCATGTTGCTGCCCTCATTTAAACAGATGTTTGTAATTTTTATAATACCTAGAAAGTCATGGGCTCGGTAACAAGTAATCAAAACAAAAACATGATGCTAAACTATCTATATTTTTAAACTTAAAACTGAAGGATTGCCTTGAAAAGGGTGTTCACTCATAAATGAAAATTCACTCATAAACAAAAAATATTTACCTCTTTATACAGTTTATCTGCTGAACTTGTTTAAGAATGTTTCTGGCTTTCTTAACCAGTTTTAAGTCCTGAGGACCTATGTGATTTCTAAAGTCCTGCTGCTCTTTAAGTCTGCTTTAATGGGCTTTGCAAACTTGGGTCTCTCATGGGCTTCAATTGTCTGACCACTGAATTAATGTTATCTTTTGGATTAATGTTATGTTTTGGATTAATGTTATCCTTAGGGATGACATTTACAATGCTGTCTAAGGCAGGCAAGTGTCAAAGAGCTCTTAAATGTCAAAGAAAATATTTTTTTTTTAAATAGCCTGAATGATAAACTGTAAATTAAGCTCTATTATTGTAGGCAGGCAAGCTTGCAGATGTTGGCCAGATCAAGTGAGTTCTTGCTGTGATGTCAGTACATGCAAGACAGATCAAACGTAACCATGGGTGGTATGGAGAAAGTGAATAACAAACTATTCTCATAGTTTTTTCCAACTTGCCACATCTTAAATTAATGCTTAATTATATTTTATGCAATAAAGAAATTGATTTTTTGGTTGCCTAACTTTCCTGTCTATAAATGTTGAAATGGTTTCAAAAGTGAAAGAAATTATTTAAAAACCATACCTTTTTTTTACCAAACATCTACTGTTGACTGTGTTGGAGACAGTTTAACAGGATGGTCTGACTTGGTAGATCTTATATTCTTTTTACCACAGTTATGAATCCATTCTGAGATTAAACAGTGTTACAGCAATTATGTAAGAAAGTGATAGGTGACTGCAGACTCATGTTTAAGAGCTTATAAGTAGACAGAATTTTCAGAAAATTCAGAATTCGCTAAAGTTTTTTTCTTCCATCAGAAATGTGGACAAGTTCAGTCTCTTTTCTTTAAAAGACTCTAAGTCACATTTTTTTTCTTCTTGCAGACACCTAAGAGCAATCCATTTGCTGACCTAGAACTGGGTTATTTTTGATCCTTGACATTCTCTCCATAGACATGAGACATCTTTCCTAAAGCAAAAAACATCTCTAGTTCCTCTCTTATATATCTGAGTGAACTTGTTTAATTAAATACTATGTTGCAAAATAAATAAAACCTCCCCAGGAACAAAGCTTATAAAGCAGCATTAAAAAGCTAGCTCCATGCAAGTAATTTCCTATATGAGTTTGGGAAAAAGAGATGGAAGTGACTAGTATTAGATTTAGAATGAGACACGAGTTGCACTTTGGTAGTGTAGTCACCATTTGATTTCCATCTGAGTGGGGTGACTCAGTGTCTGGGTTGCACTATTTGCTGTCAAATAATGAATATGCCTGTATCTATAATAACATGTAAAGGGTTTGATTTCCATTTGTTTGAGATTTTTCTTCTGGTTTTGGAAGTCTGATTCATTAAAATTTTTTATGTCCTTTATGTAATCCGGATTTCATAAATAACAAAGAATTCATATCTTAAAAAAAACAACTAAACAACAACAACAAAAAACCCCCAGACTAAAACAAAACAAACAGAGAAAAAACAACCAATCAACCAAAAAATGCCACACCATAAAAAAAAAAAACAAAACCAAAACCAAACTACAAACCAAACCAAAAATAAAAACAACAACCAAACCAAGCCAATGCAAAAAAAAAAAAAATTAAACCCAAAGTAAAATAAATCAAACAAAAAACACCCCTCTGATGTACTAAAAAAGCAACTTAAATCCACTTTTGCTCCAAAACAAATTACACTTCTTCATATTCCTCTCTCAAAATTTTCTTACTGTTTGTGACTGAAGCTCAGTGCAGAATGCGTGCAAGCTCTGAAATTCAGTGATGGATTCCTCTTAGTCACCTGACAGAGAATTAAAGGGATTAAACACATCATTCAGAGGAATAAAACACAGGTAACATTGCCTAGGAGTAATGGCTGCCAGTAACCTCAAACTCTTAGAAAAGAGGCTAAGAGAGATGTCTAGGAATTTTAATTAAATTCTTGCAATAATTGCATCGTTATAGTCACTTGTCCATTGAAATAAGTGAAATATAAACATTGGTATGAATATACATTCTTTTTTATCCAGTCTATTGAGGTTAGTGAGAGTGCTGAGGCCCTGGCCCACAGGTTTCACAGAGAAGCTGTGGCTGCCCCATGCCTGTAAATGTCCAAGGCCAGGCTAGATGGGGCTTGGAGCAAACTCAGATAGTGGAAGACGTCCCTGACCATGGCAGGGGATTAAAACAAGATGCTTTTAAGGACTCTTCAAATCCAATTCATTCTGAAATTCTGTGATTCCATGTATTTCATAGAAGTATATAGAGCATTTATTTAAGTTAACTCACTTCAACTATATTTTCAAAATCCCACTTCCAATTTGTTCTTTTTTTTCCCCTTTTAATGGACCTATCATTTCTTATTTGTAAGCCAGTATTGATAATCCTGCTTTGCACAGTTAGATGTATTTATTAATATATAGACACAGTCTATTTTCAGGCTGTGTAGGTAGTTATAACATTTCATCTCTCCTGGCTCTTCTAGAGCTTCACACACCACTACACTAGAAATCCTCTCAGACACTATTTCATCGGCATCTTATGGCCTGAAAAAAACAGGAATTTGTATTATTTTAAGAAGCTGAGGTATGAAAAGATGAAAGATAACTATGAAGGATACACAAAGTTTGGCATTGGTAAATGGCATTGTCATTGTTAATAGCCATCTTTTTTCTTTTATCCCCCAAATAATTTTTCATTAGATCACAGAATAATGTAGCCTAAAGAGATTTCAAGATGTTAGATAGGCTGACTCTGTGGCCAAGTGCCAAATCCAGTCTAAGGCATTCAGAAATTCTTTCAGAGTTGGAACTCCCACCATTTCTGTATGAAACTGTACTCTTGCCCCTAACTAGCCTCACCATTGGGAAAGCTTTTTATCTTAAAGCTGGTATCTTCCCTGCAGCAATTTAAATGAGCAACTTCTTGTTCTGTCTGTCACAACAGGAAGGGATTATTTCCAACTTCTGTAGGACTTGACAGTGTTATCGCACCCCAAAGACAGATTTCTAAGCTCTCCAATAATTTCTTTTTCTAAAATCTCTACAGATGGTGGATCCATTTCTTGAAGTATGTTACTGAAAACAAGGTGAAAGACTGAGCTAAACTGCAAACTTTTGTGTTACAGAGAGAAAATCACCTACCTTTCTGATTTTTTCTTAACACAATGCATTATGAGCAGGTGTGGAAATGATAAGATTCATATATAATTTTTTTCACACTATTGGCACAAATTTCTAATATATTTCTTATTTTTTATTGCTTCATTTTTCATATTTCAATTAATTTCTTGCCAAAGTACTAACTACAAATTTGGCGTATTTTGTATATGGAAAACAAGTGGTTTAACTTTGAATGTTAAATTATTATTTCTTTTTTGGATATAGGTTAGAAAGATGGAAACCTCCTCGACTTTTTCTTTCATTTGTTTCTCATTCTTTTTCTTCCTACTAGCAAGTACATTTCACTAAAAATATTATTGCAAATCTGAAGCATAAAAGATCTTCTTTATAATAGAAAAATTCCTTAAAAATATCCTTCAGATTTCTTTATACTTGCAGTATTTTTCCTTTCCAGAAATGTACGTTCGAGGTGAAAAAGTTTATCACTACCAAAAGTATATTTGAAATTGTGGTTAAAATATTTTTTTAAAGATAGGGATTTCTGAAAACAAACATTACAAACAGTTTTGTTTTGTTTTGGTTTGGTTTGGTTTTTTTTACATTCTACTTGAACTTATTTCTGGTCTTACAAGGAGAAAAAATCCAAACCAACAAATACTAGATTTTTTGATGATCATTTTTATGGCCTTCAACAAAATCCTGGCAGCCAAGAGTGCATTCAAGAAACTTCTTTACATTTGTTCAAGGTCACAGCAGATCAATTAATCTGAAATTAAAGACCAGTCATCCATTCACAGCAACACTGTAAAATGTACACAACATTTCTTAACCTTGTCCATCAGTCACCACTTCATTGCAGAGCTGGTCAGTTGAGCCCAGGAATGGTCTCTGCAGAGAGAGCTGGACTCTGGGAACAAATTGTAGAAGGTATTTTGGGAGCTACACTCTATATTTTCTCCTTGTTTTTAACATTTTACACACATGACAGCTGGAGAGCTCCAGAGAAAATGCACATTGTAGGAAGGCTCCCAGTTGGGTGGCTGTCAGAGGAGGGCAGGAGAGAGGGAGAGAATGGGATTTTTTCTTCCAAGAAATCTGACACAGATACTGCTATTGACAAGGATTTTGGCTTGGATTCATCCTAGCTAGCCAAGGGAACCCAGCAGATACCAAAGTTAGAAATCCAGCCACAGTAGGCTCCCTCCATAATCGATGAAAAGAAATAGAAGTCTCTCAAGGTTGGGGTGTCTCGTGCAGGGACTGCAAAGCTTTTATGTCTTTCCAGTGACAGTGGAAAAAGCTAAAATAATTGTATATATTGCAGACATGTTTTTTGCTATATCAAAAGTGTAATCTGGAGTGTAATCAGGGTCTTAATATGCCACTTACTCAGACAGCAAAATGCTAATGAACTAAACAAGTCTTCAGAAGAAATTAGACGCATATCTACCGCTGCAGTTTTAAACTGCAATTTCTATTTTTTTGTTTGCTTGTTTTTCTTCATGTTGCATATCTATCTCTCAGATATGAAAAAACACTTTGCTGTTGCCTTACAGTTTTAATGAAATATTGAACAATGTGTTAACCTGTATTTGTATGTCAAACAGGATTAAAAGCTATAGAAGTAACACAACCATCTTCTTCAACCTGCTGATCTTGAGTTTTCTACTCTAGCACTTTTTAGGAAAAGAGCGGAAGTCAAAGAAGCTTCCTTCATTCACCCTGCCCTCTTAAACATCCAAAACAAATGGAACCAAGTTTTTGATTTTCAGTATGGACTTTCAAAAATCCAAGCATTCTCCTCAGGCCTTTGCTGGCCAAGCACATTATGAAATCAGAACCTCCCACTTAATATTTTATTTTTTAGTTTTATGCTTATCATCACACAGTCCCAGTTTTCTTCAGGCTTTTGAACATTGTTGGAAAATGGTCACAAATTACTGAAAAACACTGCCATAAAATTTTTCTTCAGAATTCCAGGAAGGAAAACAACTGAAAAAATCCCAGAGAAAACATATCCTTTATTTCTCCTTCCCAATATTTTATGCTTTTATAAAAATTGGAGAATATTCTTTTTTTTTTGCTTGTTCCTTCCCTTTATAGCAAGGATCAAAAAAAAGCTCATTGAAAATTATTTTTTAAGAGATTTTTGGATTCTATACAAAAATCAATATTAAAAAGAAAAATTATTTCAAATCTGGCTCTAAATAAAGACAAATCACAGCCAAATTCTGCATCTTGAAACTTTCTCAAACTTCTTTGGATGCTGTGTGAGTATATTCTAGTGGAAATTCAGCAGGATATTCTCCTTGACCCTGATGCGTTGGGAGATTGTAGATTTACATTCACATAGCCTGAGAATTTACTCCCCATCAGTAAATGCAAGAAACAAGAACGAGAAAGCTGTAAAGGTTACTTCTTTTCTCTCAAATGCCCTCCTATGCAGCAGTGTACTCCAAATACTTGATTTCTTTGTGTAGGTTCATGTCTCTGTGCAAACCTCACCGTTCTTGTACCATAATGATGTTGAAACGAGGGCTCAGTGCAGACTGAAGAGAAAAAGGAAAGTGAGGGGAGAGAGAAGATCTAAAGGTGGGAGGGGGAGGATTTATCATTTTTTTTCGCATACCCTAGGCTCAATTAACACATCTTGAGGATTCTTATTACACTGCCAACAAAAAATTAATGCAGAAGTTATGCATTTTACCTTTTATCTCAATTGTGTTGCATGAGTCTAGCAAAGTTGAAAAGCTGCTAATTTAGTAGTCAGCAGTGTCAAATAAAATTTCTAAACTGTATGTCTATAAAAGAACATCTTTGCAATACGGCATAGCAAATATGCTTGCAAAACAGTTCAGTCAGCAAACCTGTTTTAGGTTTTGAAATATTTGGCAATGACATTTATTAGAACAAAACTATAATATATCAGTGATATAAAGAGCTGTCTCTTCATCACTGGTGCTTTATTATAGGTACTAATTTTGTGCAAAATCCTTTAGAATCTTTGCAAAACACCTGCTGAACTTAAAGAAATATGGTTACTGCTTGTGCTGAGACAGATGTAGCTTAATCACATAATACTGAATTTGACTTTTCAGTGTCTCACAATAAATGAACTGAACATACCAGTGCAGGAGATTTAAATCTTGTTTCAGTTTGAATATCACGTTTGCTGACTGGAGGGTCTAAGCTACAGCCAGCTTCCCCAGGTGTCCAACATTACACAGAACACTTCTGTTTAAGACACTGTATCTCTAGTTTAATTTTAAAAAGAAAAAAAAAAAGAAAAGAAGAAAAAAAAATAAAAAACCCTCAGAGAGTACACTTAAAAAGGCTGAAATTCTTTGTAGATTATTATGTGGTTTCCATTACCTCCTTGCCCGTTTCGATCTAGCCAGTACTGAGCTTTCCTCTAGCTGTATTGTTTCCTTTAGGCACTTTTTGTCAGCTTTTTTTTTTTGTTTGTTTTTATATTTGAAGGCTCCATGTATAAAAGGAATTTGTTCTGGAGGCAGCTAATATGAACATCTTGACCTGAGAATGGAATAAGACAGGCTGTTTTCTTACTGTGTCATCAGCTGTGCATGATTATTTTTATGTATTGGCTGATTTTTGGTAGTAGAATAAGTAATTTTCTATGAATTTCAGTCACCATTTAGTGCCTGGGTTTAGATTCAAACTTTTTTAGTCTTTTCACTGTTGTATTTATGGATAAGGGAGATTCTGAGAATATGTGCACATATGCTTTTGGGTGTAACAGTTTTATGTGTGTGACTGTATATGCTTGTAAAAGGATACCTAATAATCCAGCTATGCAGTCATACATATATTCATAGAATGGCTTGAGTTGGAAGAGACCCTAAAAATCCTCTAGTTCTGACCCCCAAAGATGGCACACAATATAGACAAGTACACAACCCAGCACAGAGCACATAATTTCAAATGCATGAATACTCATAAACATATTTATAGAATATGTATGTTACATTTTACAGTGCATTTATTTTTGTCTCCCTCTATTGAGTCTTATTTACACTGTAATGTTAAATAATAGTACTTTAATTTTACTTCTTCAGATAAGCTGTATGCTTCATAAAAAAGCATAAAACAATGAAAGCTCATGAATATTTATGTCAATGGCTACATAGCATTACAGTTATAATCTCTGGAACTGGTTCTCACCGGTTCAGAATTAATTATCAAGTTCAGTTTTAATTGCATTCTTCTAAATTATAACGGAAAAAAAAAAAAAAACAAAAAAGGAAAAACCCCCATAATGAATTAGCTCATGCGTACTCTGCTGGGCCTGGTATCTGAGGCTGCTTTCCGTAACCCCGTCCTTTATTTGCAATGATGAGCCAAAGACACATGATTCAGAGGCTCCTCTTGAAACCAACTTGCTTAAATGTTAATGTCTCTCCCACTTAAAAGATAAAAATTCTGTTTCTAGTTCCTTCAGCAGACATGTTGAACTGAATATTCCTTAAAATAGCCTCTTTTTTTCTCTTTAGCTAGTTTTGATATATGATTGCATGCTACATTACATACTAAATATATTTCAGTAGTGTTGGCTGAAAAAAGTCTGGGGGAAAAGTAACTTTCTGGAGAGAAAGCTCTTGTCATTTAAGCTCTGTCCATCAGTAGTTTTCTGCATTAAACTCCAAAGGATCTCTGATTGTCTTTAATTCAATAGAATTTTTATCTAATTCTTAATGAAACAAAAAGTCTCTATGAAATCCTTCTATATAAAAGACAAAACATACAAACCTACAAGATTTTAAGGGGTTTTTAGATGGAGTGGGAATCTGGAGCACAGCTTCTCCCAGGTCCTGGTCCCTCTCCCAGGGCATCTGATAAACCTGGGAGTCTTGTGGCCTCAGCTATCCCTTTTCTTTCCCTCTTCCCATCCACACACAACCACAGCAAGGGTCTCTGACCACCCCATCCTCAAACAAGACTTCCAAGCAGTTTAGAGCAATGCCACAACCTAATGACCTGAATTTCAGCCCTGCGCTTTATCTCCTCATCCTCCTCCTGTTTAAGGAAAGCTTAAAGAGTCCTTCTTCCTTTGAGTCATCAGCTCCAGCGTGCACACATGTAAAAAATAGTAAAAATCAAATGCTTTTATAGTTCTCTCTGGTTCAGTCATCCAAAGATCCTACAGCCTGTTTCCCAGCTGTGTAATCACAGAAAGTTTGCTACTCTCATCATTTCTTGCAGATGAAGGTCCTGACAGCACCTCAAGCTATTACCCTGTTCAGGCCGAGTGTGAAATGGAAGATTCAAGATTCATACTCCCTGTGTATAGCTGCTGATCTGTATCCAAAAGTCTTGCAAATGATCTGAGCTCAAGTCCATCTTTTAAAGAAAAGAAAAGGAGGGGAAAGAAAAAAAAAAAAAAAAAAAAAACCACCAAAATAGTATCAAATAAAAGCAGGGAAAATTCTGGATCTTTCCTCTCAAGTGCCCGTTTACTTTTTAAAGTCAAATAATATTCAAGTGGAGTCACATTCCCTCCTGCCTGAATACAGGGAAATTATATCATTTAAGCATTAGCAACTGTTTTTGGAGATAAATCTGGAGATTTGTTCCCAGGATGTACACGAGACATTTCACTCACTCAGCTGCTCACTAGGCAAACAGTGTAAGCAGGTGCCTAACTCTAAGCATATGAATAACACATTGATTTCATCATGATTCCTCTGGCTTATGGGATACCTGTTCATTCCCTGCACAGGAAACGATCTAAATTACAAACAGTGGAGGAAGCACTAGTCAGTTTTTAATTTTAAGATAATTTGAAGGAAACTGAACATGAGATTATATATTAAAATTCAGATCTGTATAGAAATACCAAAAAAAACCCACTAATGCTGAAAGCAGCATCACCTCTGAATTTGTCAGAGAGAAGCAAGGAGAAAAGTAAATAGAAAAAATAACAGTTGTTGGCAAATTCCACTGATCAGAAAAATAACCTGGAGAAAAGCCCCAAATCACCCACCTAAATATCTCAATTAAGTACTATGAGAGAAAAACAAAAGACCTGTTATCCTGGAAACAGTCTGGCAAAAGAGAGTTAGAAGCAGCATCAGTATCTACTTGGTACTGCAACCTAATGATTTGAAGAAAAACAGGCTATGGCACTTTCTTATTCCTACCAAAAAAGCACAGTAATACTTGTTTCAAACTACCCTCTAATATATTCACTTTCTCTCACTAAAATAATATCTGTTTTCTCTCTAATTTTAGGTCACTCAGGCCTCTTATTTTTGTTGGATTTACTGGTTGTTTTTACAAGGTAAGATGCCCTTCAGAGAAAGATAGAGATATTTTTTTATACTCATGCAAAACACTTGTCACACATATAGCTTAATAGGACTTTTTTCTAACTGTCTAAAGTTCCCAGGCACTACTACAGCAAAAAGAACAGCCACAAAATTGGAAAGATGGGAAAAGAAAGTATTAAAGAAAGAGTGAAGAAAGGTCCAGACTAAAACTATACTTGAAGTGGGATACAGGTAAGTTGTGTCCCAGGAAGAATCAATAAAGGCAATCATGTACAATCAACACTTATGTGGATTTAAGTCACATGGCTCTAAAGCTTAAAATAGAGATGCATTACAGCAGATGGCAGCTTGTGGAGAAAAAAAACATAGGTGCAAGAAATGCTGTCCTTTGAGGACATTTCATAGAGGTGTTATTGGCAGGAAGAATATAATTTTTTTTTTCCCTCTCACCCAGAAGTAAGAGAAGTAAGTTTTTGAGAAAATCATAGTCCAAGACAGTTTTAAGGGGTTGTATGAGCAAGGAATTTCAGAGATTTTTAAGTGCATTTATATGCAGTATGGCTGAATGAAGAGGAAAAAAAAAGAGGACTGAAGGCCTTCTGTCAAGCAGTTCTCCTTCCTTTCTTTTCCTTTCTTCTTTTTTTTTCCACCTTCCTTTCACAGTCAATTTGCTGCAAGTTGGATCTTGAAAAGAACGCTCTGACATCTAACAGTGTGGCTAACCTGTTAGGGAGCTTTTCAAAATTTATATATTGTAACCCCTGATAAGACTGTCTTTTTCCAAATAAAGTCCTGCATCCCTCCCTGGGGAACTTTTAAAGCATTTTTGTAATTTAAAAATCTGCATTCATCTTTATGTTTTGGTTTCTATTCAGTAACCATCTTCTTTCTTTCTTTCTTTCTTTCTTTCTTTCTTTCTTTCTTTCTTTC
>VZSJ01000374.1:1413939-1434730 GCA_013398405.1 Pheucticus melanocephalus | reverse complement strand
AAAGAAAAGAAAAGAAAAGAAAAGAAAAGAAAAGAAAAGAAAAGAAAAGAAAAGGATCACACAGAGCAAAACAAAATAAAAACTTTCCAACAAATTATAGAGATTTCTAATAGTACATGGCATAAATGACAATATCCAAAAGTGATTTGTAGCCTCTCAAGCCATTTCCCCTCAAAAAGGAGAAGTCAATCTAAAACATTAAAAATTAAGTAAGAGTTCCTATTCACCCAGCCTTCAACTTTTGTTTGTTTTTTCTGTGATGTTTTTAATTGAGAATTTTGCTCCTCACATGGAAAAAAAAAATCTCATTGCTTTCTTTGAATTTCTTTTCAGGATTGTTTTCTTCCTGTTCCTCACTTCCCTCTTATCTGTATTGATATTAGGGATGGAAAGTGATGAAAAGTAAATATTAGGAGAGCACCAGTGGGAGGAAAGTGGAAAGTCACTCATATTATTTTATTTTTCAGCAACACCTCCAAGATGTCACTCTCTTCACATCACATAGCTCAAAACCAGAAGCAAGCCCAAAACCATTATTTTAAGCACAAAAGGTTATGAGAAAGAAAATGTAGTATTTCATTTAATTACCATAAATGGCCAAAAGTTGGGAAGCTATAGGTTAACAGCTGTATGACTGATAGAAGACATGCCACACACCAGCTTAGAACACTCTGGCTGAGGTTTTCAGAGCGAAACCCGTAAAGAAGGGCTGTTTCCTTTACATTTAAAGAGCAATTTGTTATTAGCCTCCTCTGCACAATATGGAATCATTGTCTCTATCTCCTTTGGACCTTTGGACAAGGACTGGAGTTGATACTTTGGACATTCCTCCTTCACAGGAACAGGAGCAATGTATGCAAGGAGTCCCTAGGGATAGACTTTTGCTTCAAGTGAAGCATTTTGCACTTCTACCCCTCTGCAACAAGAAGGAGACGTGTTTCTCTTTCACTGCTATTTGAAAAGACACTAATTCATAGTGCATGCCCCCTCCCCACTCACCCCTTTATCAGGAGAGTGATAGATTTATCGAGCCAGGTCTTTATCTGGTGTAAGTTGGCATTGCTGCATTGATTCCTGTGGGCCTGCCTTGATTTATGCCAGTTGAGGGTCTGGTCCATTTTCATGATATTTGAACATCAATCCTTGCATCTCCTTTTCCCATCCGTAGGCTTTTTCTGTCACGCTTCTGAGAAGAAAACGCAAATGAGTTAAGGGGCTGTCACCAGCCGAGGGAAGAATTTGCTATTCTTTCTTTGTGACTAGGGTCTCTCCTGTTAATTTCCATGGCAGGTCCCTCTCAAGTTTCTCCAAAACCTGTTACCATGTCCTCCTGAGGATGTCAGCTCCTGTTGCAGGCTGAAACATTAACAGGGGAAGTTATTAGCTATTCTCTTTACATACTGCCTTTCTTTATATCTGAATTAATAGAAGTATGAATGCTGGTCATCAAAAGAAATAATGAGTTTTAGAAAGTGAAAATGACACTGACAAAAACAAAAGAAATCTGATCTCAGCAGAGGGGTCCACAGAGAAGAGGAACAAAGAGGTAGAAGATAAAAAAGAAAAATTGAGAACCTAAAAGGAAAAGAAAAGAAAGAATGGGGAAAAGAGAAGAAATGAGAAGAAAAGGGATACTTGGAATGAGAAAGAGCAGACTAGTTCTTCAGCAGAATTGAAAGCAGTCATGGTGCAGACAGATGGAAGAGGACTTACCAGATTTTAAAAAACATTTTTTTCCCTCCCATTTGACTGAACAATATAAATACATGTTGTTAAACCTCCTTACTGGAAGATCTGTTTGCAAATGTTCCTTTGATTATTCCAGGCTGGACAGAAGACCACACACTCAGAAGAAAAATGCCACAGAACGACAATGTCCTATACCCACACAAAGCCTGAACAGCCCCCTTCCACCCTTCCCCTCACAGCCCAAAAATCCTGCCCATTCTATCAATCAAAACCAGTGCTGGATATCAGGTGTGCATTTGCTGTGGCAAAAGTGTTTCTATTTGAGGAAGGAGCACAAGAGCAAAGAGAGAAGAGGAAGAGTGGAGGGAGGGAAAAGAGAAAAACAAAACAAACCAAACAAAAAACCAAACCAAACAAAACAAAAAGCAACAAAAATAACACAAAACCAAAAAATTTCCCCAAAAAAACCCACAGAAAACCAACCTGCCAAGAAATCCTTTTACCCCTGTCTTTCTTGGTTTATAATTTATGAAGTCTAATAATTTACACCTTTCCCTAGGAAAAAGGTCTTTTTGATCACTCCTAATACAGACACATCTTTTTTGGTTTTTTTTTTTTTTTTGATCCCTTTTCCTCCATTCTGCTGATAAAATAAAAAAGCTGAAAGGAGTAAATAATTAATGTGAATATTTTAACTATACTTATCTAACTTCATCTACTTTCCACAGTTTAAGTAATTGATTTCCTCAGTTTGAGGCCATATAGGCTCCTCTTAAAGCACTCTATCTCTTGTTTACTTCTTTGACACCTGCCTATCTGCTGTTTCAGGAGGTAGAGGCAGTTGGATTAGCATTGCTGCATAGATTGGGAAAGAACTCTACAATCATTGATCCAGCACTGCCCTGTTACCACTAAACCATGTCTCCAAGTGCTATATCCATACTTTTTCTAAACACTTCCAGGGATGGTGATTCCACCACTTCCATGGGCAGCCTTTTCCATTACTTGAATATCCTTTCAGTGAAGAAATGTTTCCTAATATCATCCAAGTTCCTGCTTTGCCGCAAGTCTTCCGGATGGTCACAGCTATGCCACTTACTCCCTCTGGTCTGAGTTTCTTTTTATCACAAATGTCGTGGTGGTTTTCAACCTTCTGGGGAAGAGAGGGAAGAAGTATGAAAATAATCTAGAAGTGAAAGGAGCCCTTGATTTAAGAGTGTTTTGTAGAACCAGCAATGACTATTGTGCTTCTGAATAATGTGCGTAGTTTGATTTTCCTCTGGAAGATTTTATCTATCTCCTCTTCTGCAGTATTCAGAGTGGAGACATCTATAACTCATATTTCATTATGTGATTAAAAACACTGGAGTCATTTATGTGAGACCAAATATTATAATGGAAGATTCTCAAGAAAATAGCAAACTACTGTTTTTGTACTACCTTGAGGTGCTACACTCCCTGTTTTAATATTTTACACCCTTATGCACTTTAGATTGATGCTGGGAATATTTCAAGCAGTGCAGCATGAAATTTCTGGTTCTTCCCTACTGGGAGATGATGGAAATTCCTCCTGGAGGGTTTTCCATGTGTCACTATCTATATCTCTGTCTCTGTCTATCACACCTTCGACTGCCCCTAAAGTCTTCAGCTTAAAAGGTGTCATGCTGTTAAACTGTAAAACAGAGTCTATGAGTTTTTAAATCTTGGGTGGATTGTTTGCCATGGAGAAATAAGAATACACTGCAATATATCTAAATATTTGAACCTTGAACCAAATTTATGGAAATATACCAGTTTGACATTTGAGACATTCAGAGATACTCAGCAATATCTTTTCCATGGCCATGGTTCCTTCATAATCCTGCTGGGTAATTGAAAGAGGACATTAATGAATCTTGAGTAGGGGTTATCTTGATATTTTTTTTTCTTTTTAAACTCTTCTTCACAAGCTATGAGATATTTCTTGTTTCTGAACCTACTAATTGATGCAAATTTTTGTGATATCCTCCTGGGAGTCACTTACCTTGTATCACAGATGGTCTCCGGGGAGATACGGATCTCAGCTGCAGTCCTGTGAAGAAAAGCTAAGTGAGCCTCTACTGTAGAAGAACTGTGATCAAGACAGTCTATAATACAAAGAGAAAGAATCTCAGGACACCTGATACAAGCTGCATAGAATAATGAAATATGGAAAGGCAAAGTAACTAATGTAAATTATAAAAAATACACTCTTAAGACTGTTTGATACCTCTCTTTGAAGGTTTCAAATAAAAAGAGATAAAAGCTTGTTGGGAAAGTGCTTCTCAGTATGACAGATTTGGAAAAAAAATAGCTGTTTTATTATATTCTTTATCAAAAGTCTTCTTCAAAATTGTTGTCTGTAGTATATCAAAAAAATTAAAAATCCATAAACCCACACTCTTTTTGTATGATCAGGAATTGAACAGGTAAAATTAACTGATGTTTTAGCAACCACAAATCATTATACTAATTAAAAAAAAAAAAGCCCAAAGAAGACTAGTGTCCTTTTAATAAATATTGAATTTCTAAGTAACTTTTCAAAATTTTAATATTTTAGATAAAATATTTATGACAGGGAGAGATTTTTCTTCATTAAATACACCTTAATAAGCCTAAAAATATTTTTATAACGTTAAAAAACAGTTTCTGTTTTTTGTCTACTTCAAATCAGAGAAAACAAATTTACATAATCACAAATTAATTTAGCAGCCTCTGTCCCATGATAAGGCAATGACCAAGAGCTATTGGGAATTCAGACCTTTTGACCCTGTGTAGGACTCTTTCATCACCAAGAAAAAATATGCCCTTGAAAAACCTATCATTTAATCTCAGAGCAATATGTACTGCACAGACAAGAATTATGTTGATGGCTACATAGTTCTTCCTTGATTTTAATAGGGTTATTTTCATTTCATTTCAGTTACTACTGAAGAAGCCTTTCACAGGATGTCTTAGCGAGATGTTGGGTCTCGGTTTGCAAACAATGTTTCTGGCTTTTTCACATTTGGCTTGAGTTGAGATCATCAAACGAGGCCAGCACTGACTTCTGACTTACTTCAAGATATACGATAAATTATGATGATGTGTCACTTCCTTAATCATACTCAAGGGTGTTAATATTTTGTGTCATGTCAAGAATGAGGAGGTGCTGTAACTCAGAAGTTGCGTTCTGTCACAGCTGTCAAGCAGGACATGAAATCTGATCCCTCTGGTAAAATTTGCTTATCTCCCTATCTAATTTAAGATCAACACTTCAATATGCCATTCCTGTACTACCCCAGAGAAGTATTGTGTTAATGAAGAAGTTAAGAAAACGGTTTTTCAGTCTCTATACACATCACCTGTGAGTTTGGCCACTGAATTAGGGTGTGCCGTTGTATGCACCAGATCCTTTCCCTCCACCATTTACATGAAAAATCTATTTATCAGAGCAAAAAAAGGTCAGCTCTCATATACTCCTCTTGCAACCAATGAGTTACAGATTACACTGACACCAAGATTGTCAACATGAAAGAGAAGTACAGACAAGTGCAATAGTATTACAAGTATTACATCTCCACAGATAATGAAGCAGCAGCAGTCTTTAAAAGAGATTACAAAGGGTTATAAACAAAGTCATTGTCCTTCCCCTTAGTAAAAGACCCATGGATCAAACAGTGGAATTATTAGGCACTTGAGTAAATATATATTTACTTTTTTTCCAGTCCTCTGTAACCTTTTGGCACAGCATGTAACAGAAAACAAGAGCACACTTTAGCTGCAAAATAATTATATTTATTTCCAAAAAAATGCATTTCTTATAGAGCTATATTGTTGATGAATATTGTTTTAAGTCTTATCAGCATGACCTAATTTTAGTTAAGGCAATTTTAGGCAATTCCAATGGCTGATCCAACCATATAGGTGCTAACGCAATAAAAGGAACACAGAGGCCTCTTTTCCTAGAAAGTCATATTCGATGGATGGGAGGACTGCAGGTGCAAGATGTACTGGTGCTCCTCATTAAAAGATTACCAAAATTTCTCTGGTAAGGTCAGTCCAATTCAGCAGATAGTTTTTGTGCAGTAAATATGGAAAATTTAGTCAACCTACATAGCAGCTCTAGTATAAGTGATCTTCTCAGAATAATGGAAAACTTTGGGTTTGAAGGCACCTTAAAGATTATCCAGTTACAGAGCCCCTGCCATGGGCAGGGTCTCTTTTCACTAGACCAGGTTTCTCCAAGTCACCTCTTGGCCTCAGACACTTCCAGGGATTTCCCAGTCACAGTTTCTCTGGGCAAGCAGTGCCAGGGCCTCAATACCCTTGCAGGAAAGAATGAATTTCTAATATCTAATCTAAACCACTTAATTTGAATTTGACCTGTTCCCCTTTATTCTGTTACACCATGTCCTTGTCAAAAGTCCCTTTCCATTACTCTTGTAGATCCTGTAGGTACTGGCAGGATCCAGAAGTCCTTCCCAGAGGCTTCTCCAGGCTGAGCAAAGAAATCTTCTCAGCCTATCTCCATAAAAATGGTTGTCCATCCCACAGATCATTTGTTGGCCTTCTTTGCACTCATTCCAGCAAGTCCATGTCTTTCTTATGCTGGAACACATTCTAATAAAGACTAAGGAAAAAAAAAATTGTTGAACAGCTCAGGAACTTCCACCTACTCAGTTCCAGGTAACCAGGCCTCCAATTTCCTTCCAGAAAGGGCCCACGTTTTCCCTGACTTTCCTTTTACCATCAATATCCCTAGAGAAATTTTTGTTGTTGCCCTTCGCAGAATACTGTTCTCTTACATGTCTTTTAATCTTAGTGTAGGTCAAAGAAAAGTCCTAAATCTGTATGTTTTCCTGAGCCTTTCAGGGCATTAGGTTATGGTTCCACATTTCCTTGTCTACACCCATCTCTCTTCCAAACACATAAAAAATAACAGCAGGAGGTCAGGGGACAGTTATTATAATTAGTCACCAAGGTCAGAACTAGAAGTAATGGGATGAAACTGCAACAAAGGGGAAATTTTAGTTAATGGTTAAAACAAACTTTATAACTACTAGGAAAGCTAGATCCATGGAACAAACTGCCAAGGGAGGTCACATTGCTTTCACTGAGAAGCATTCAAGGACAGACTTATAATCAGTCTCACAGTAATGTCTTAAGGAAAATAATTCAGTCCTGCTATGAAACACAAGCACAAAACATGCCACTCACTAGGGTCCCTGTTCCAACTCTAATGTTTTAACACTGAATCTGTGCAAAAAACCAGAAATTCTCTCTTCCTATAGAAAAGAAGTTTGAGGAGAGGATGCTGCTAATGCATATTTTAACTAATACTTTGCTAATGCTCCTAGCCTGTCTGAGCGCCACCATATATAAGAGATTTTAAAGAATGTTAATAGTGATTCTGCCCAATATTTATTATTTTTAGCCAGGCATCTCAAACCTCATTGCAAGCTTTGTGAAGCTCGATTAACCTATCAAACTTCATCATAGGAACATATTGTACCTAGGTGGTTATTGTGACAAAAGCAGCTGTGTCATGAGAATTGAGTATTTATTTCTAAATCATAATAAATAGCTTGAAGCAGTGCCAAACTCAGGATTGAGTTGAAAAGGTTGAGTTTATCAGGGAAAATAGGTGCTATTTTAAAGTCAGATAGACAATTAACAGTGCACCCTTGATCCTCTGGGCCATGTCCTGAGTGCTAACTGAGTTGGGCTTGAAGCAAAAACCCATATGGCTGAACTCCTCTTGGTCACTTTTCTGCTCGGTTAAATCTTGGGCCAAGCAAAGCATTGCTGACAGTGTAATTTCTTTAGCTTTCTGAATAAAGGAAAACCTCTTTCCACAAAGAAATCGCTAGGAGTTCCTTATATTAATTCCCACATCGAGTCCAAAATCTCTGTTTGAAGTAGGGAAAGAACAGCAAACCCATTTAAAGAACACCTAGAGATGGAAAATCTATCATCATCTTTGGTAAATAGCTCCCATGGTTAACAGCTTTTCTGTTTAAATCTGTACTTTATTTTCAGTTTGAATTTCTGTAGCTTTAACAACTAGCCATTGAACACTGCTGCAACATTGTCCACAATGTTCTTTACGTAGATATTTACAGACTAATCAAATCTCCACATGTGTTTTACCTCTGCCAAGTCAAATCAAATGAAATATCAAATTTGTAAGGAGATGAGTAAGAAAAAAAATATCTGAACCCTGATGTGAAAAGACTGTACAAAGGATGAATAGCAGTTATAGCCATGTTTAAAAGTTACTAATTCCTTGCATTGACCTTTTGTTTGTATAGTCAGTTTCAGTTCTGGTTCTTCCCTGTTTTTGTAAAGGCACGTTTGGTCCCAACCGTTTGCTTACACCCAGCTTACCAATCAAGCAGTCTAGAGAGCTCCAAGTCAGTCATCCATTCCGCTCATTATTTGCTGCTGCAACCAAATTTATGTAATCTAAAAATGCTCTCAGTAAATTATTTTCTGCCTATTTTTTTCCTTGTGTTCTTGTAACAACTATTTAATCATGATAAGTATGAACCATGACCTCACTGGAATTCCAGCAAAAGGAATTTTTGAGGGCTGATTGCATATTTTATGTGATATTTTGGAATCCAATACTCAGTATATTTTTTGATTGGCCAAAGTAATCTATATTAATTATTCAAACCAAGAGTATCAACTACCTCTTCCACTTATTCTTAGAAAATTATTCTAACTTATTCTTGCACAAATAATCTTATCATTGACCAGCCTTTTTCTGGGACTTTGAAGCTTTTGTCTGAATATCAGTCTTTCCAAGTTATAATGACTAATGCATTAAAAATTAATTTAGTCTACTTCACAATGTCTGATCATAAAAAATCAGTTATTAGTTTGGTTTTTTGTTTGTTTTTGGTTTTAGGTTTGTTTTTTGGTTTTTTGTTTTGTTTTGTTTTATTTTTTTTTCAGTGGGAGAGGGGGGACTTGAGTGAAAAATAGCTTTTTTCAGCATCCTTCAAATAACTTTCGTTTCCCAGAACAAGTTAAGTGCACATGAGAAGCAAGAAGAGTGTCAAAGGACACTTTTATTCTGGCTATTTCACAGCAGCAGTAGAAGTCAATGAGAGAGTATCCAGAAACAACTGTTCAGGTAAGCACCAAAGTTAGACTATATAAAGGCAAGGTCTGGAAAATAAAGACTATGTAGACTATCCTTAGACCAGGAGAGGGAGAAGTTCCTCACTTCCGCTTCATTTTAAAGATTCTTGTCTTCTTTTTAGCCTGGAGCAGAGGAGATGGAGAGGGGTTCCTGTAAGAGTCTGGAGCAAGGATGTCAAGAGGATGGATCCAGGATCTACACAGTAATGAGTAGAATAAGCAGTGGAATGTCAGAAACTGGCAGATGGGAAGTTCCATGTGAACTTGAGGAAGAGTCTCGTTAACGTGTGGGTGACCGAGCCCTAGAACAGATTGCCCAGAAAGGTTGTGGGGTCTCCTTCCCTGTGGAGACTCCAAAGACATCTGGACACAATCCTGAGCAATGTGCTGCAGGGGACCGTACTGGAGCAGGGAGGCTGGAGTAGATGAATTCCAGATGCTCCCAACCACTAGTTCATTTACACAAAAAAAAAACAAACAAACAAAAAAAAAAAAAAACCCCAAAAAAAAAAAAAAAAAAAAAAAAACCCCACAAAAAAATAAACAGAAAAAAATTAAGACAAAAAAAACAAAAAAAAACAAAACAAAAAAACCCAAAAAAAAAAAAAACCAAAAGCCCCCACAAACAAACAAACCAAAAAAAGCTGCAGCTCCATATCTTAAAATGCAGGTACAGCAACAATTTGAACAGAGAAATTATGCTAAAATTGAGAGACTGGACACTGATCAGCAATGTGAGAATTGAGCCCATTGCTGCACACAAAATGCTGTTGTAAATGTTCAAAAGACAGTGAAGGGAGAGAAGAGGAGGAAAAGAAAGAAGGGATATTCATTTTTATCACATTAGGATTGATTTAAAGATTGTTTGGGAGCTACTTTCATTTTCATTTTAATGTTATTAGGAGATAGCAGCATGTAACAGGCTTTGACACCGAATGCTATGCTTTGCATCGGTTGCAGAAGATGCCTGGGGAAGCAGGGGGGAGCAGGGAGGAATTGATCAGGTTCTTTCTTTTTTCATATGGGAGGGAAAAGTTGTGCGACATTTACAAAGTCAACTGTCACCTGAACAACAGGCTGGAAGACAAGTTCCTACATTTCAGGCTTTATGTCTTATTTTAACCCATACACAACCATTTTTCTTGACCTGGAGTTAAAGGGAACACGCTACTTAAAATGATGAAAATAAGCCATTTCTACTTATTCATCCATTATCTCTCTCTTCTGTCATTCTATCTTTTTTCATTCAATGCTCTACTGTGTTGTTCTTTCCACCTCAAACCTGTTGTCATCATGTTTTCAGTTGAAAGCAAGAATTCATACCTGGACTTGCGCTAACCTACCAGCCTTTAATAAAACCTTGTCAATAGTTGTTAAGGCATTTTACAAATAACTCTCATAATGAGATTTGAGATTTTTGGTGCGTCTTATTTTGAGGGTTTGATTATATTTTTGATGGGGAATCTGACAAAGAGGAACATGGAATCTACTTACAGATGTTAAATGGTGAAATAACAAACACAAACTCCTGAATCCCAAGTCTAGGCTTTTCAGCACATTTTATCAGCATACAGTATGCCATTTCTCTCAATAGTATGGTTTGACTATGTGCTTTTAAGGACAGTCTTTAAATTCTCTTTTTTTTTTTTTTTTTTTTCTTAGTTTGCAGACATTTCTTCATCCATTTAATCCTAAATCCCTGAACAATCTATCCAGTGACAGACTTTTAAAGTCTGATCAGGGTTACACTGCTTGAGGAAGAAAGAAGGTGACTAAGGACCACAGAATTCTAGGATTGTTTAGGTTGGAAAAGACCTCTAAGGTCATTGAGGTAATACAGCACTGCCAAGTTGCCACTAAACCATGTCCCCAAATGATGTATCCACACTTAAAAAAAAAAAGAAAATTCCAGGGATGGGGACTCCACCACTTCCCGGAGCAGTCTATTTCAATACTTGACTACCCTTCAGGGAAGGAAAAAATTTCTAATATAAAACCTTAATTTCCCCTGCCCAACCTTGGGGCTGTTTCCTTTCATCATGCCTCTCATTGCCTGGGAGAGCAGACTGACTTTCACCCAGACGCAATCACCTTTCAGGTTTGATCTCTGAGATGGGTCTGTCAGAGCAGAAGACTATGGAACAGTCTAAACCACTGAAGAACCAGCCCAGGTGTGGTGTGTGTGTCACTGTGCAATACCCCATGTTCTCCTGTGGCCTTTAATTTCCTGCTCTTTGCGCCTTCTTAATGCAAACCCTGATGCTTCACCTGGAGGTCAGCTTGGGCTTTACTATTTGAATTGAGTAGTGAAAATGTTGCTTCTTCCTCCATCTGGAGTCTGCAGAGTAGTCTGGGGGTGGAGGGGAGAATCTGGAATCTTTGGCTTATCATCATGGCCAGTTAAAAGCTGAGAGAGGGCATAGTATTGATGGACCCAAAAACATGTGGAAATGACCACAGTGTGAGCAACTGGAATCTTCCGAATGGCATTAATCTTCTCTCCTTTCCTGAAATATGGTATCTAGGATAACAGATACACTCATGACCCACCGCCAGAGCTGGTCTGCAGTGGCTTCTTGCTTTAAATGCAGAACAGCTTCTTCAGTGACAACACTGTGCATGGCAAGCAGAATAAGAAATCAGTCAGTTTACGGATCAATGGTACGTTTCCAGTTGCACCCCAGCCTGGGGGAACATGCATGTTTCTGCTAAAGTCAGACACCTTCCCAGGGGGAGCCTACATGTCTCATTCTCTCGTGGAAATCATAGGTTTCATCAGTGCAGTAATTCAGTATGTCTCAAATATTTTAGACTAGACAGGACAGCTATAATCTTTTTCTTTTTCTTCTGCCCCAGAGGAGGGAGATGGCTTTATGTGCTGAACTGTGTCTATGTCTGTTTCTCTACATGTGAAGAAATTATTGAGCTAGAGTTAAATTTTGCTCTTGAGTTTGTGCTTTGCCTAAAAGCATGGCCAGAGTAGAAAACAGCACAATTTGAAGGAACTCACTGGTCAGGCAGATAGGAATGCAGGGAACTATTATTGCATGAGAGGTGGATAGAAGTCTGGCTTCTTCTCTTAATTATTTCTACATAACCCAGATTCCTGGGAATAATGGAGACCAGAAACAATCTATTGCTTTCAGCTGCTGGCAAGATTTATTTTCTCTGAGGTGGATGACATTGTTAACAGGCTGAATATTCATAACTGGGTTTACCGTCTCTCCCATTTACCTTGGTTTAAATAAGAATAATCAACTGTTACAGTTAACTTCTTCACATAGGTAGGAATTGCTTGTAAGTATTATCAGAAGAGTAATGTATGGTTGAAGCCATCAAGGTCTAGCTCCTGCAACAGAAGGAATCACAGCCTACTGTTGTTGACTTCTAAATAAATAAGTTTTCTATGTTCTGACTTTGATTTAAATCCTGTTTCAATGGGCCCCTATCCTTAGAAGTTTTCCGGTAGCTATTGTGTTTTATAATTTCAAGTACTTGGTTTTCTTTATCAGATGTAATCCCTGGGATCATTGCTCTGGGCTGTGCTTCCACTGCAGAGGGAATTGTAATTCCAGCAGATCAGTCAGGATAAAATGTGTTGCCCTACCAGCTACCGCATACTGCACTAACTTCAAAATCTGACCTAAGTACCTTGAGTAATTTGTTTTTAATTAAAATACCTGAAGAACATCTCTGTGATCAGTTTTAGCAGAGTGTGTGAGTGGTAAGAATAATATCCTGAACTTGAATGAGATCCAGCACCTGGTTGAGCAAAAACAAGCTCTGATTGAAGCTTCACTGGTGCAGAAATAGTTATGTCAAGTTTATGCTCTTGTAACCTAAACTGCAGTCTATCCATCTGACTTTATTCTTATAAGAGTCAATCCTCCTTATATTTACAGTTTAGATGATATCCTTCCCTTTGGATGACTTTCATTCTGTACTAAATTATTACCTTTCAATGGAGCAGAATTAGCTCAGACTCTCTCCGTCAAAGTTCATTACTATTGTGTTACAAACCTCATCTGCAGACACATCCAAGCAAATGTAATCATTTGTTCTCCTAGCACTCTGAATTTAAAGCCACTACAAATAATTATGATTGTGCTAAGTATCTAGAACAAAGGCTGTTCAGGATAAGTTTTTACCGCTCTGGGTCAAACCTGTTGTAGGTGTAAATTGAGGAATAGAGTAAGACTTACACTAGCTAAAGAGTGTAGCAAATCTTGACAAGGAGTCTGGCTCCTAAGAGCAGGCACAAAAGCCTCAAGCCAGCTGTTCTGTCTGGTTTATGATGAACCACCACCTCTGATCAGAGAAGAGGGGCTGAGGTGTGACGAGGTTTATTAACTGCAGGTGTAACATTCAAGTGTGTTGGCCCCAGAGGAACGTTACAGTCTGTGGTGACACCAGTGGGATTACAGCTGCAGTACATGTGGCCCACCACCTTTCAGATCCATCATGTAAATACCAAATTTCATTTCTAGTAACGACACTGCAGGTAGATTGCTAAAATAGGTTGCCCACATGGGAGGACCAGGAGATGTTTATAACTTCATGTCTCTGTTTCTTGCCCATGTTTTTCATGCTCTTTCCTCAGGACTCATGCACTTTCCATTTGCTGCTTTCCCCTGTAGTACAAATCTCTTCCCTCAATTTGCTCCCTTGAACCTTATTTTCTGCTATTTTAACTTCTACTCTTAGCACTATCTATGCTTCATCAATAAATCTCTCCTACTCATTTATCTCTTTTGCTCTCTACCAAGAAGCCCTTTTCTAGTGTGACATCCCAGCACACTTAATCACAACTTGGGCTAGGGAGATGCCTTCCTTCAGTATCGTTGGCATAGGCACAGAGAAAAATTTGTGGCCAACAATAAGCAGTAAAGCAGATGATTATAATGATGGAATGGTATCTTTAGCACATCCAAGAGGTTTTGAGCCCCTTCAGAACATTATTAGGGAATTTGTGAAGCTGAGGGTGGCACCTGGATTGTCAGACTCAGGTTCTATCTGTTCTGGAAGGTATTTGTTTTTATAAAAGTCAAAAGCTAAACCTGCAGATTGATACAAAGTGCCAAACATGTTTCCTTCATTTTCCAGCTACTACTTTCATTTGGGCCAATAGGGGACACAAAAAGACAGTTACAGATTCAATAGTCCTTGAATTTTAACATGCCGTTACATTTAGTACTTTGGGTTTCCTTCTTCTTTTAAATTAGATGGCTGTATGAAGTCAGTTACAGAGGAATTTTGTTTTGTACACCTTCTGAAACTCACTTTACATTGTTTTGCAAAAAAAGGGCAAAAAAGACTCGGCCCTCACATTTATACACTCACACACACACAAAAAAAAGTTTATAGATCTGTATGCATGTGTGTGTAAATGTATCTTATTATCACTGCTCTGGGCTGAAAATGCTTCACTTTGGCATGGTTTATAACACATTTTACTGCTTATAACACATTTTACTATTTAGGAAAAATATGTTATGTATTGTCTTTTCAAACAAAATCTCCAGCTCCAGGAGATTTTGAATGGGTGATGTATACTCAACTGAATTTGGCACTCTCAAGTCATTATTGCACACACATGAAAACTATTTAGAGATTTTCAGTGAAAAAAGCTAGCATTTATGAAAGACATTTCATTCATTATCTGGCATATTTGAAAATGAATAATGTATTGTATACAGTGCTGCAAATTGAAATAATAAAGACTACGTGGATTCTTATCCATGCCTTCATTTATTTAAAAAAAAATAAAAAATTCTTATTTACACAATCAGGATTTCACAGGGAGGAGAAGAAACATCTGGATATTTTGTGATAAAAGAAAGTTTGTGTATATGAAAAAGTATATTTCTGTAATATTCAGGATCATTTGAAAAGGACAATGTTTATCTAAAACAGCAAATATAAGTCAGGATCTGCATCAAAGGCCTTCCACTCCTCTTTAGATGCATTTTTGTCTCCTTTGTTTACCAGAGACTGAATTGTGCTGGAACTGTATGCAATAATCAGAGACATCTAGTGGCTGCCTGATAGACTGCAAACAAACATCACTACATCCCTCTCTCCACAAGCCTCAGACACACAAACAGCCACGGCTCTCCTGTCTTCTAAGGATCCCTTTTCCCAGTCCGTTCAAACGGGACACTAGGGACTCATATAATTTCCCCATTGATGGAAATGCAGGTGATGCTTCAGAGATACCTTCCTGTAGTTCTCTCCAGTGAAAATGCTCAGGGATCCTCTTTCACCTCCGTGGTCTGTGCCTTGCTTAATGCATTCCTGTCTAATCACTTACAGTGCACTTCTGCAAACAAACAATTAAAAATGAAAAGGCTACACTAAAGCAATGGATGCTTGCTTTGACCCAGAAAAATAAAGCAGTGGAGGCATAAACTGTAGAAATTATAGGGCTAAAGCTACTTCCAGAATAATAGAAATATCTCTGATTTCCAATTTTGACTTTGAAATTTCCCTAATGTGTTACCGCTTATGAGAACAGAAAATACTAACTGAGATTTTTCCCACTTTTTCTTCCCCTCACTCTTGCCCTGACCTCTCCCTAACCCCAAAAACTGGCCAACATTTTTGCCCAGGTTTTGTTGGGTTATGAGGGTTTTTGTTGTTGTTGTTGATTTGTCTATATTTGTTTCCTTGAAGGCTTTACTAAGGAAATTTTCTTCTTAAAAACTGCAATCTTCCTACCCTGACAGGCCAGATGCTGATATAAACCTTTAGACTAAATATAAGTAACCCTAAATATCATAATTATCAATTCTAATTTCCACCTTCCTCACAGAAAATGCATTTGTGGCTGGTTTCTTTAGTTTTACAGGTGTTTATGTTAAAAAATTACAAATTACTTTAATCAATTTGTTGTTTGGGGAAAAAATTAAAAGAAACAAAAAAAAACACACACAGAGGAATTGTTTATAAATTATCTTACAGGGAATTTTACTCTTTCTTCTTAAAGAATTATTTTTGCAGTGGACCTGTAACCAGGAAACAAGTGATGATCACTTTTTGCATGAGACATTCCTACATTTATAGAGGAAAAAACCAGACAAAGCTCCAGAGAAAGTGGTGTCTGGAGAGTAGAGAAGCTCTTTGTTTGAAGCAGCTGGCACAGTCACATCATAAGTTTCCATCTAGTTAAATCCCTGCCTCCCCTTAAAGCAAACAAACTCCAAAATCAGTCAGAACAAACACACTCCAGTCCAAACCAAGTCAAGACAGCAATCAAATACACTATAGAAAACACCAGGCAATTAGACTTCTAAAGTCAGTTTAAACACAGGCACAGATCAGCAAACACTTCCTTCCTCTTATGGAAAACAAACAGAGGAGGCAACCACTCTGCTTGGGCTGGCAGCCCTGGACCCCACATCCCCAGGGGAAGGAGGGTCATGTCTCTCCCATGACATATTGTTCTCTCTTTGTCTTGTTTCCTGACTGGGAAAGAAAATATTGATGTAATTTTGCTAATTAGAGTTGTCTATATGCTTTTCTTGGTTTAGTATTGTTATGTAATTATATTTCATTGGGCAGTTGGGGTAGGAAATAGCCTGGCAAAATAGAATATGGAGTGGGCAGGATCAGCTGGTTGACCATGAGACAACAATGTGTTCTTGCAGCAAAGAAGGTCAACAGCATCCTGGGCTGCATTAGATGGAGAGAGTGGGTTAAAGAAAGAGATTCTTCTCTGCTCAACACTGGTGAGACACCTGTAGAGAACTCTTCTCTCCAGGACATGAGAGACATGGGTGCGTCACAGTCCCACAAAGCGTCATTCAGGTGGTCAGGGATCTGGAGAGCAATGTGGACACAGACAGGCTGATGGAGATGATGTCTGCTCACCCTGCGGAGAAAACAAATGAGGGGTTTGGGGCTTTATTATGTCTTTGATAAATTCATAGATACTTAAAAAATATGAAATTAGGTTATTCCCCGAGATGCCCAAATGAGAGAAAAACACAGAAAAATGAGAGAGAACACAGAGAAGATAAATATTACTCTCTCAATTTCTGCATTAGGGTAAAGTAGAGTATACATCTTTAATTTCACACTTAGCCCAAGAGAGACATCCCTGCTGCCTACAATTACCTAAAAGGATGTAGTAGACAGGTGGGAGTCAATCTCTTTTCCCTCATAACAAGCAATAGGACAAGAAGAAATCTTCTCAAGTTGCACCAAGGAAGATTTAGAATGGATATAAGGAATAACTTCTTCACTGGAAGCATGCTCAGGCATTAGAGCAGGCTGCCCAGGGAAGTGGTGGAATTACCATCCCCTAGAAGTGTTCAAAAAATATATGAGTGTGGTGCTTAGACTCACACTTAGTGGTAAACTTGTCACTGCTGGATAAACGATTGAACTCAATGGTTTTAGAGGTCACTTGCCACCTTAATAATTCTATTATTCTGATGAAGGAATTGTCATGTGCAATGCTAGCAACAAGAGCTTTTCTAACAGACGTAACAGGTTTCAGTTTTAACAGCATACCATGTACAATAGTACCACTTATTTACAATGGAAGATGGAAAAACTAGTTATGAGCTATCTGAAATATTCCTACAGTCCCATAAGATGCAGGCAGGACAGGGTTTCAGTTTACATAATTCAACTTCTACTGAAGTTCCTAAAACCCCTTTTTCCATAATGAGACTCTAGGGTCAGATACTAAGGCTGAGGAGTCATAGAATTATAGAATCATTTGCTAGGGACCTTAAAGATAACCCCAATCCATTCCCCTTCCATGGGCTGCATCACCTTCCACTAGATCAGGCTGCTCCAAGTCCCATCCAAGAATCCATGTGGCTGTTTTCCAAATTTCAGGGGAGTTTCCCACCTTCTTTGCAAGCATCTAAACATCTGTGCTGTAACAGAATTAAGTTAAGGGAACATTCACAGAGCTTTTATACTGGAGTTAGACCATTCCTGTCTCACCTAGAGCTATTTGGAGGAATAATGCTGCTGATGTGAGTAAACATATGACAGGATTGTGCATTTACAGGATTACTTCTACAGATATTTCTTCATTACACTTAGGAAGTCATACTCAAGCCAGAAGGCTCAAGTAATTTCTAAAACAAAAGAAGAAGAAAAAAAAGTCTTAGCTTTTGTTATATTCCTATAAAGGCCTTATAAACCTGAGCTCAGAAGTGTGCCTTCTTATACAGCTTCCTGCCATCTGTCCTTGCTTTTCAGTAACTTCCAGCAAAAAATTGTGTGAATAAACCAGTGATGCATTTATGTCTCTGTCACAACTGGACAAGGTGCTTCACTTTAGCATCTGGAATTGAAGCAGACTCTATCTGAATGTTTTTCTTTTGTGCTCAACTTTGCAAAAACCCATTTTCAGCAGCCAAAAATTCACAATTTAAATTTTTTGCATGAGGTGAAATATCCGTCTGAACAGGTTTCCTTTATGTGTCCTGGGTGGTCACAGACAGCAAATACACAGGGTCATATTATAGTGTAGATAATTCAGTTTCCTAAGAGTACAAACGAATACCAACAATGAATTTACAAGTTATTCCTTGTCCTTTTATTTTAACAGATAAATTAATTTCTCCAACAAAAAAAAATGCAAGAAACTTTTGAAATATGTATTCTGGTATGCTTTATACAAGGGCAAGCCTTTGATATTTGCTAGCTATAGAGAGAAAAAGCAGTAGAAAGTGTGAGTTGCAGTAATGATGAAAATTAACTCTTTAAACAAATTCAGATGATTTGTGTGTACTAATTACTTTCAGGTATTAGTCTGATAACATTGGCCTTTTACCTGCCCTTTAAATCACATAATGCGGAAGGTGCTGGAAAAAAAAAAAAAAAAAAGAAAGGTAACTCAACAGTCCTTGCCTCAAAGAATAGACTACTGGACCTCTAGGGCACCTCAGCTGTTCTGTATGATGAAATAAAGGTATAAGGCACCTCAAAGAGTGTTTTCACAAAAAAAAAGTCACGAGATGAGAAAGGAGAAAAAACCCCACGCTGAATACTGAGGTTTGTCAGAAAATCCTGGCCATATGTCAGACTCAAGCTACTGATCAAGACTGCAGACATCTGCTTCAATCACCTGGAATCTGGGAGCCAGGACCTCGCATCAGGGGCAGTCTCATACATCTCTTCTTTGAATTAAATGCATATAGCTCACTTCTTTTAAGGGAGACAAGAGGTGTTCTACCACACACCTCTCTTCTGATCTGTCACAGGCTATGACATTCTCCACGAGCCCAAAATCTCCATTCCTGTACCCTGACAGAATGCAACTTTCCTGCTCCTCAGATTGTACTGGGTGGACTGAGGGGATCCCCAGGTGGAAGATTCCACATTCCCTATGTCCTTCCGAATTGCCCGTGGGGGGCTACTGGACACTACGCAGGGGGAGAGCTCCAGTGGCTGGGGCTGCACAGGTATTTTGAAATTTGAACAAGAAACTGAGACAATTCTGGGGGAGATACTACAGCCAGAAACCACTTCATGGTTTTATGCAAAGTGAGCACCTGAGGAGAAGGGCAGCACTACAGCCATGTCCTGTGCAGCAGACAGAGATGCAGGAGGTGAGTCATTTATTTATTATTGCTTCAGGAGGATGAGAAATCTGTCTGCCTAATATTTTGGATGTGCCTCTTTGTAGCCTTCTGGTCAGAGAAGAAGGCTCAGTGACTTTATGCAATTGAAGACTATCTTTTACCACTGGATAACAGCACTAGAACTTCCCCATCCCATCTGCACAAGTTTGTTTTCAAGAAGCTTCTTGGTTTTAATTTATGACCAGCAACTGCAGGCCCAGAGGCTGAGAATAATATCAGAATTTCCAACTATTTCATGGATGTCAGGGACAGAAACCAAGGCTAGAGTCCCCCCTCTTTCTTCATCGTGTCCTGGGATCCAATCCAACAGGCAAGCCAATAACAGAGGTTTCATTAATTTCAGTAGGGAGTATTTAAGCTCCACATGTTGTGAGAACAATGAACCAACCAATGAAGCAAATGGGTTTCTTTTAGCATTATACTGAAATAGTACTTGCAAAGAAAATTTTTCCATTTGAGTAAAAATGTTGACTTTGATTTGACTTTCCTGGTTTTCCTTTCTGAGAAAGGAGAGACAAATGAAAATTTTACTTTTAAAAAATAAGAGCTTTTTTTTTTTAACCTAATGAAATTTAAACCCAAAAATAATACACAACAAATTAACTTACTTGCTTTCCTGTTCCAATTTTCTTTTTCTTTTGAAAACTGTGTTATTTGTATTTTAGGTTTGGATTAAAGTAAAATGGAATTTTATTATGTGACAAAAATCCAAAGGCATAAAGGAAAAGGTTTTTATGTAGCTTGGTTTAGAAAGGTGCGTTTATGTCAGGAATTTAGAGGAAAATTTTAAATAAAATCCCCTGATAATCGCTGCTGGTTTTGATTGCCCTTAGCAGTGAGACAGATGTGTAGATATATTATTAATTTTATGTGATTTTTTAATGAATTGTTGTTTTTGTATTTACTACATAGGAGAGTTTCTGCTTAATGTTTCACCTGATTTTTTATTTTCTACCTAACATGTCTGAGGGTCTGCAGTAGCAGTGATTTCCTTGGTTTGTTTGCAAGTTTTAATGCAGATAGTGTACTACTCTCAGTGATGTATCAGAAAACTTCAGTGTGGTACATGACGTACAACTAATGAGTCAAAATATGGCCCTTGAAAAGTGAGGCAGGAGAAAACAGAGAAGAGAGGAGAGAGGAAAAGAAGAAGGGGAAAAAAGAGAGAAAGAAAAGAAAGTGAGGGAGGGAGGGAGGGAGGGAGGAAGGAAGGAAGTGGCGGAAGGAAGTGGCGGAAGGAAGTGGCAGAAGGAAGGAAGTGGCAGAAGGAAGGAAGTGGCAGAAGGAAGGAAGGAAGGAAGGAAGGAAGGAAGGAAGGAAGGAAGGAAGGAAGGAAGGAAGGAAGC
>VZSJ01000374.1:1401061-1413839 GCA_013398405.1 Pheucticus melanocephalus | reverse complement strand
GGGAAGGAAGGAAGGAAGGAAGGAAGGAAGGAAGGAAGGAAGGAAGGAAGGAAGGAAGGAAGGAAGGAAGGAAGGAAGGAAGGAAGGAAGGCCAAGACAAAAAGGACAAAGCAATTCATTCCCAGTATGAAAAATAAAGTGTGAATTGATAAGTTCTAGGAGAAATTATGTACAGCCTGATAAAAGTGAATCAAAATGCTTGTTGTCATTAAAATCTTTTGTTTTATTTTACGGGCTATGTTCCTCCAAAGAATGGAATGGTGGCACTAATGGGACAACACCTCTGTAATCAGATGTATCTGTTAGAACATAAATTAACCCTGAGGTATGGTATGTAACTCAAATTTGGTTTCTTGGCAGATGGAATTGCACAGCCAAAGAATTACTCAAATTTTAATCTTGGAAAGTACAAACAGTTGGGGCAATACTATCATAGAGAGCTCTAAGATGTATTTACACCAACGTATATCTAGTTCAACTTGCCTTCCTTTGGAGAAGACTGCAGCTAATTCTTCATGCCAAATTCATGGGTTTGTTCTTACCCTTCTTTCTGGTTTTGGATATTAAAATGCATTCACAGAAGCTAAGCATAGAAAACAGAAGAATATCTTACAATTTTGTGCTGATGTCTTTTATTTTGTACAAAAGACGAAGGGTGGGATAAATATAGGGAAAAAAATAATCATTGGCCTCTTCTTTCGTTGTTCTCTTTCCTTTCTATTCTTTTTCTTTATCAGCCCAAACCACTGACAGCACTTTGCTTCCAGGGGCCAGAAGGGTTAAATTCTCTCCACTTCACCCGGTCTCTTGAAGCTGGAGTTACACTCATCAAGGATCTAGCATGGGGAGGGATGGATTTCTTCAGACAGCCTGAGGGTTCCAACAGCAGCCTTCGCTTTCAATCAATGTCGAGAGGCACGAGTGGAAATTCATTCAGCGAGCAGTCGGAGGTCTTCGCCTGTCCATGCAGCCGCCTGGCACACAATCCCAAGCACAAACTGGTGGCGTCTCAGCTGGAGACCTGACATTTTGCCGAACCACTGTTTGCTTGAGAACTGATAATTAAACACTCTTTCTCCTTTAAAGAAAAATAATAAATATAAAAGGTAGATTAAAAAAAAATATTAAGTCAACTCAGGTAGTAACCTTGAAGGCTTCCTTTTGTCAAGGTCTCAATATATGCCAAAATATATTTTGTTCAGGATTGGTCCTGGTGGTACAATTGCCTTTTCTGCTACCTGACTGTATTATTCTGACTGTTTTCATTTGACTTGCCTCTAGGATGCTGTGCTGCTCTGGCAGAGAGATCTGTGCACTGGCAGAGTTCATGAACTCACACTTGCAAGCTGATCTTTGCCCTGTGTATTTCTAAATATTTTGGTGTGTATGTAATATGAAAGAATGTGACTTTGCATTGAAAAGCCAGATAGAGGAAGGAATATCTTACATCTCCTACTTCCTCCACATCTCCCCCCCCTCCTCCAATCCTGCCAAGTTTTATTATGCTCAGAAGACAACCAGGTGAGTCATAATATTTAACCAATACTGGGGGAAGGGAGAGGTTTTAATTAATTTCATTACAAATTAACAAAGGCCAGCTCATGACAGAGTAAATGTCTATGTAGTCTTGCAGACAGATGGGTGCTTACCCTCTCTGTCCTCTGATTTTCCTGGATGAGGTGGAGATGTATTAACAGTTTTTTACCTGTTCTGCCATGCTGCTTAAAGTCTAATACCAGTGCAAGACAAGCCAAGCAATCCACAGTTTGAAGCTAGCTTGGTCAGCTCATACTGAAACACACTGGTTTGGGGGTTTGGGTTGTTTGGTTTTTTGTTTTGCTTTGTTTTGTTTTTTTCAATTGTAGCCACAGCTAAAAAAACTGAAAATTGTAAGCATATCTGGAGGTGTCTCTTAAAATCTCAGAAAAACAGCCTTGGCGTTCTGTATGATCAGATGTCACCTGTTCCAAATCACCTATGATCAGAGGCAGCCTGAAGCCTGGTTCTGATGGAGGAAAGTAATCAAGCCTAGACAATAAAAGGGCAGAGGCAGCTGACATACTCCATAATATCACATCAGAAATGGAATGTTGTGAGAGAAGAAGCCTGGAGAAGGGACTCTTATTGGGCCGTCTTTGACATCACTACCTGAAGGTAGTCTTGGTCGACTGATTCCAGGCTTGTTTCAAGATTGTTTTCTCTCTCTTTTCTCTCTCTTTTCTCTCTCTCTTTTCTCTTTCTTCTCTCTCCTATTTTTTTTGCTTGTTTATTGTTTTTTCCACTTTTTTATTCTTTTATTTTGAAACTTGTGCAAAAAGAAAATTAAAAAATATCTATTTCCAAGAAGGTCACCTCATAAACAGCAGACCTTATACCTGCCCTTCAGGTTTCTTAGAGGTGCCAGTCGAGACCTAGCTCAGTTTTCATTTCTCATGTTAGAAAATTTCTACACAGTGGATTTGCAGCTGAATCTGAGTCTGTAAGAATGAACGACACTGATTTTGTAGCAGGATGTAAACAGGAGCTAGAAAGGCTCAGAATTCCTTGTGACTAGGCAGAGAAACTGGCCTAAAAGTTTTAACAGAGAAGATTATTAAGCTATATGCTCTGCTTCTTCGCTTTTATTTAAGAATATATTTGTAGGCAAAGTGAGCATTGAGCCATTACTCTCCATATCTCACCTAACTTTCCTCTGCACTTCAATGTCTTTTGTTGCATGAGCAAGCCCAAGGCCAAGGTAAGAATTTCTGGAGCTCTGCACTTCCTCAATTAAACTCTGAGTACAGAAAGCTCCAAGGTCAAGCAATGGAGTCCAGCTTCATGCTAAGAGTCATATCAAACTAAATAATTAATTAAACAAAAATTTTAAAAGTGGACTGAAAAACCAATAAAAATTAAATGAAATTCTGCTTAAGTGCTGCTCTCTGAATGTCTTTATCCTCGACTAGCAGAGAGAGCAGGAACTCTCCCAGCCTTTGACTCCAGGTTGTTGCAAAACCTTTACTGCTCCTCTCTGGGTCATCCAGAGGCAGCAGTCCCACTGAGGAAGCAGAGGTGGGAGTATTAATCTGCGCTGCCAGTTTGGGGATGAACCAGTTGGGTGGTGGACTCCACTTTTCCAGATAGGAATTTTCTCCTCTTCTCTTTGCTCCTGCACTTGTCAGATCAAGCAAGAGGCATTAGAGAGACAGTGCTTCAGGGAAATGTAACTGGGGTAGTGGCTGCTGGGTCAGGAAAGCTTCCACACACAGCATTTTTTAGGGCAGTGCTCTAAGATGCTCTGAAGATAGCAGCCAAATCTGTGTGCCCATAGCTCTCCAAGTCTGTAATCTTACCCTTAACCCACTAATTGGGAAATGCAAATATCCAAACAAATAAAATTAGAGGCACAAACTAATGAATAGTATTTACAAGAGATACATTCAGTAGTGACCATCTCTATTTTTTTATTGTTTTCTTAAAGAATTTTCATTGGGTATCTTCAGTGTGTCACAAAGCACTGAGGGCAACAGAGCCCTCCTCCACCCAACCACCTTGTTGCAGAATCAGGTCTCTCTGTCCTTGGTGCACATCAATCAGCTTCTCTGCCTGGTTTTCTCGCATATCACATCCCTCTGTGATGCTGCACACAGAACAAATAGCAGTGCACTAAGCCAAACACTCCTTGTCAAGTGAGTGCTGTTACAGTGTAAGGATTGATTTGCTGGTGGAGGTCTTGCATATAAGCAGAGATGGAAGCCACAGCCAGGATTAACATGTTTCCACATGGAAAATTTATTTACAGCACAATAACAAAAGGATGATTCCTGTTGTTACCTGTTAGATCCCAGCTATTGCAGATTTGGGTTGGCATCAAAACTTCCTCGGATAAGATGAAGAGAGGGTTATATTTATACAGACCCAGCACCTCTTCCAGGCAAGTGCTTCCAGCAGGTAGCTGTCTCTTTGGATATTAATGTTCACATATCCTCATTTTTGTTGTCAGCTGCAGCCTCTAGCAACCCACCTCTGGTAATAACCTTGTCAGTACTCCCTGGACAAGCTGGGAAAGTTGTTTTCTCAATAAGAGCTGCAGTGACATCACCCAACTTTGTGGGAAATGCTGCTGGTGATGCACAAGTGGCATCGACTTCTCCCCTGCCAATTATGTCTGGCACTAGAGGCAGAATATTGAGCTTTGAAAGAACACCATGTTCTAGATAAGACACTGAATCATTACTTGTTTTAGTAACAGGTCTTCTCTTTCTGGAAGTAGTAGAATGCAGTCAGGTATTCAACTTGACTCAATGTTTCAAATGCCATTTGGATGAAAAGGTCTTGTGATCTTCACCACACCCTCCATTTCTCTTCTCAGCATGGAGGCTGCCTTTGGTTCTCCCTTTCCAGAAGGGAAGGGAAGTTAACAAGAGTATTTGACCAAGTTTGCATCGGGTGTTATGTAACCAATGGGCTCATATTTGGTATTGACTAGACATTTTTAAGGCAGTGGATTGGATTGAATTGAAAAAAACCCATCATTTGCACCCTTAATATCTATGATTCTAGAAGATCCTTACAGTTAAGTGAAAGGTCAATTAACTCAAGAATGGGATAACCCCTAAAATTTAGAATTATACCTTTATTTTTGTTGTTCTTTGAATGGAAAATTGGATCTTGAATTATTATTTTTTCTGGTCTTGGAAAGAGATGCATGATCTTTAAATACCACAGACCTCCACAGACTTCAGGAAATACTTCCAGAAGGATAAATCTAGTTTTAAACCAAAACCACTAAATTAAAAGGGTGATTGATGATGTAGGAGATTCTCCTTACTAGGAAATTACAGCATTAATAAACTGTTTATTTGTCACTTGGATTCTTTAGAGAGGAATACTTTATATCAATGCCTATGTGGTAAAAAAAGTAGCATTCATGTGACTTTGACTCCTGAGGCTGTAAAACATCTTGGAATTTTTTGTAGATTGTAGGTGAGGCTGATCTGAAGCAACAGGCACATTTTGCCCTTGGTGGTCAAAAGGAAAATTACAGTGTTTTATGTAAAATCACAGTGTTAATTTTCTTGTCATGGCTACACTTAATCCTTTCAGAATTCTGTGTATATTATATAGAAATGTCACCCATAACTTTCTCCTGTCTGTAATGCTCTTCCCCCACCTGCACACACTCACACCACATAGCCATGCCCTGGGCCCTGTGGGTCAAAATTTGTCATCATCAATCTTATAGAAGGATTCAAATCAGAGCTGTGTTAAACAGCTGTGGTCCAGTTCTGAAGAATATTCAAAAAAGAGCAAACATATCTATTCAACATAGTGTTTAAAGCTGCCTTACATTTTTAAGGTGCTCAAAACTCTTGAAGCTGAAGGCATTCAAGAGATTTTTTTTTTAAGCAAACTTTTTTTGAAGGCTTAAGCACGTCATTTAGTAGGCAGTGAAGAACTGCCATCATAGCGTAAGGTTTTGTGGAAAAATTAAACAATTGACAAGCATTACTTTGTGAAAAAATTGTAGGTTATTCATGGGGATTAAAGGCCATTTCAGAGATTATTATTTTTCCCTGTGTTTATTTATTTTGGTCATTCTTCTGAAAGCTCAAATAAACTAGAGGTCATTGAGCCTTCCAAGCCTAGGGAGAAATATTTGTAGGAAATCCCTTTAAAAATATTAAAAGCAAAATTGGATGGAAATGATTTAATGCAATGGAAAAATAATAATTTTTAAGAGGAAATAATGTTCAATGTTGAAAATTGTAACAATGTTCATTATTTTGTTGGGTTTCAGAATAGGCAGCCCCTTCACACATATTTGCCATTAAGAATGATATAGCCATGCTGTTTGTTCTTTAATTAGTTTTCTAAACACATAAAAAACTAAACTGAATAAATCAAAATGACCTTTAAATTCACAGAATTACAGCCTATTTAAATGGCCTTAATAAGGTAATAATAACCCAAGCTAATGGTAGTTCTACTTCTCTACCCTGCGTCTTGCCATGTGATAAGCGACATTACTAATTTTAGTGTGATTACAAATTATTCCCATAGTTCAGGTTTAATACTGTATTGATGTTGTTACTAATATAGATTTGTCAGTAAAGATACAAAGAAAAGTCAGTCCCACTTAATGTTGGCTGACAAAACAATGAAAAGAAAAAGAAAACACAAAGGAAAAAACAAAGAAAAAACTGCTGATACCTTACAGATTAATACACAGGGGGAGAAAGAAGTGAAAAATAATGATTCAATTTCATTAAAGGTATACTTTAGCTGAAATAGGGAATTTAAAGGGGAAGAAATGTTACATGTAGCAAGTATCTGCTCTTACTGGGTTTCTAGAACGAGAGCAAGTATTTACTGCTCCTGCTATGCCCTGGTGGTTGATGTCATACATCAACCATTTTGCTGGTGTGAATCCAGTAAAATTTAGTGGTTTTTCCTAGATTTATATCATGTACCTTAAAGCAGAATTTGATGCAGACGTATCTGACATTGTATGCTTACTTATTCTACTATATATCTGGAAAATCACACCAGCTCTGCATAGTTTTGTGCTGTCCCGGTCTTGCCTGGCCCTTGGTTCAAAGAGTTCTGTTGTGTGTTTACCTACAGCATTCTATCTCTGGGCTAAAACGTAGCAGGTACCATAATCTCAGGAAAATTATGTTATTGCTTGCTAGATCCCAGTTGAGTGCTGTAGCTGGATGTAAAAGCTCATCTCTCCTGTTCCATTCTAATTTGAAGACAAACAAGTTAATGCAAAGCACAGATGGTCTGAAATAACCTGTTTGACCATGCTCTACACCAGGAGATAAATTAAAACGTATCCATTTACCAGTTCACAAAAAGCAGTCATTGTACTGAATTTCAGCTCTTAGTTTCCCAAATTTCTTTCCATTCAGTTTACACTTCATTAATCAGGGAGCAAAAGCTCCTCTGCATAACTTAGTTTCTTGCTATTTTTTTTTTTACTCGTGCAGTGAAAAGGAGCAATAACAGACATTGCCTAAGCAAGAGGTTTGGGTTATCCTCCAAAGTTAAGTCCAGTGCAACTAATATCCCTTACATAAGTCATATATATATATGAAAGCTCAAGCACATGAATATGAAGGAGCAATAAATGTTCCTGTGTCAGCTCAGCTGGGACAACTCACATGTATTTACCCTGTAGCAAATATGAGGTAATATGCACTAAGCTTTTAAAAGAAAGACTTTACCCTACTTACCTTGTATTCATCCAGGACTAAGAGTGTCTACATGGATTTCTTATCACAGTTTAGCTCACGTTTTTAACTAATTACATAAATAAATTATTTGTGCACCTGGCACACTAGGCCAGATGTTGTTCATATGCATAATAAAGAATCGTATCTTGCCTGCAGAACTTGCTTTTTAATCAAACAAGACAAAGGGTGGTTGTTATTCCCTATTTTGCAACAGGGTGAACAGAAATATCATGTGACTGGGAAGCTGACTTGTCCTAGGTAGCTCTACTAATCTGAGGGAAGGCACAGGACTGAATTCAGATATCTAATGAGATAGCTGTGAAATAATTTTTCTGATCAGGAGACAGGCATTCCCAGCAGAGTAACTCCATGTTTTCTTCTACCAAATGTATGAGAAAATATGAGAAAAATATCTGAATACTTGAGAGAAGTATTCCCTATTATTACATAGGGATAAGGAATTACAGGGATAAAGCATCCAATGGGGTTTGTGGACCCTCTTTTGCAGACTGCGGTGCTTGTGTCAAATGGGAAGGAAACTCATTGCTAGCACAACCCTCTTTACAAGTGTGTTTAGCACCTGTAGCTTAAGAGCAACATGCTGAAGTTGGTTTGGTTACATTCAGGCTTCTGCTTGCCTAAAATTCAGAAGGAATCAAGGAAAATATCACAAAAGGATTGTGGATATATTGTACATATTAAAAGTGTCTCCTTAAACATCCCCTACCAAAATCATCAGCAAAAGCTTTCCAGTGAGGAGAATCCAAGAAGCTCAATTTGCAGCCATACATACTCACTACTCTGCAAGGTCCACAGTTTATATAACAACCTGGTCTTGAAAGTGGTACTTATTTGCTCTAGTACAGATGATTAAACAAGCAGAAAAGTCATGAGAATTATGAGGAATGCCCATCAGTCAAGCATGTGTTTTTTGACCTAATAATTTTACTTAATTCTGTTTAAATCTCATTTTATTTTGCAATAAATAAATATATAAATATAGTCTTACAGCAGAGATTAACAGCAATTTCAGGTGACATCTGGAGATACCAGAGCAATTTGGATTGCGCTTGAGGAAAATTCTTCAAACTGATGTTTACCAACCCTGAAATTAAAAGTAATAGTAAGAAATACGGAAAGGCATCTATTTTTATCCTGTTTTCATCCCAATGAAACTCATTTCCTTTATCCCAGAGATGACAAGTACCTAGTAAATATACATGTCCATACTTCCCATAGAGGTCATGCTGCATACCATCCTAAACCTGCCACTCCTTTAAAGATGATGAGCAAAAATGCATTCAAATTCCCCATACAAATATGCTAAAGACCAAGTAATGAATAGTGCTTCCCTTTTGAATGCTTGTTGTATTCAAAGAGCACTGTAACAAATCTTTAGAAGGGGTGTTTTTCCAGGGGGTTGATTTTCTGGGGTCTTTTTCCCACTTAAATGAATGTTCTGGGTTTTTTTGCGTACAGGAACCTGTGCTGACAAATCTTAACCAGTAGAATAAAGAAAAGGAGAAGGGAATTAAATGGAGGGAGACAACATGGCCTAGTAAATAAAGTAAGAGACTTGGGGGAATCAGGAGACCTAGATACTATTCCCAGCTCTTCCCTGCAGTGTGACTTTAGGCAAGTCTCTGAGCAAGATTTCACTCACCATTCTGTTGTCTATTTATATTGCAAACTCTTCAAAGCAAGCACCATCTTTTGCTGCATGTTTCTGCAACACCAGCTACAAAGGAACTCTGTTCTGCATTGGAACATCTTACAAACAGTAATAGAAGTAAGCCACCATGATCCACTTGTCAGTGAAAATGTTAATTTACCTTTTTGCAGAAAATTCTTGATAGTAAGCAGTGCCCAGATCATAGGAAAACAAAACAAAACAAAAACAAACAAACAAACAAACAAAAACAACAACAACAACAGCAAAAACCCAAACAAAAAACCCAAAAAACCAAACCCAAAACTGTCCCAGGAATAGACAGAGGAATTTAGTGACATATGCAATTCCAGTGCAATGTCCTACTGCAAAAATAATCTGGGTTCTGAAAAAATATCAATATAGGGTTTAATAAGAGTACAAGCATGTGGTTTTTCATCTAGAGATAAAGTACATGAATTCCAAGGAAAAAAATTAAATTGAGAGGCCTGCTGTTCTAAAAGCACAGTATGTTTGATAGAGAGGAATGATTTTCTTCTTGGGAAAAGAGTTGGAGGGAATAAAGGGACAGTCCTTTCTGTTATCATCTCCCTATGTACTGGGCATGCTTTGCCTCAGATAATTTAGCAGAAGTTGTGCTCACCCTAGTACTTCATCCTTCCCCAAAGGAAATTAATATAGTCAGAGTATGTGAAATTGTGTATTTTGTCCTCACAGAAAAGTATTAAAATAAAAAAAAAGATGGAGCCTGGCAAGAGAGGGTTATCTACATAACTCTAACATCCACTACAAGGACAGGAGGTTAAATTCTTCTGGCACAGAGCGTTAAGTTGAAATGTGGGTGCTTTCCTGCAAAGGACACTCTTGTGGATGTTCTTTGCTGAACTTTTGGAAAAGTGTACTGGGCCTGAACTTCAGACTGCAGCATGAACATAAAGTTAAGTAATCCTGAAATATAGTCCTATTATTTTTTCTTTAATGCAGTAATTTCTGACATCTACTTGTGTAGGCATTCTTAGTTTTAACTTAAAGACCACGTTGTAATTTAAGCACAAATCTGAGCTTATTTTTTACTCAGAGTTCAATCACCATTTATATAGTCATTTTTTGCGCCTCAGTGAGAGTAGGGAACAGTGCAAATTTTGGAACTTGTGTGGAACAAATCCCAGGTTATCTCAAGCCCTAAAATGAGAGCCATGCACCATGAGCTCTGATCAAAGGAGGCACGCACAGAACACAACAAGAGCTTAGTCCTACATCAAGCATGACCATATTAGCCCTTCCTAGCAGCAATGTGGCTTTATCAACCCCACAATCTGCAGATTGTGACAGCCAGCATGTATTAGATAACAAAAGGTCCCTGCAACTCAATATGTATAACTTAACATTAATGCTGCAGGTGCATATAACCCAGTGGACTCAGGTAGTTATATTACATTTCCAGTAGCTTTGAGCTCAGCCCTGTCTAATCATCAAACACTGGCTCCCTTCCCAGAGGGACTTTGCAGCCCTTGCTGCAACTGATGAGCACCTGTGGTGGGTGGATCACAGCCAGCAACTAAGCACCCACCCAGATTCTCACTCACACCTGTCCCCAGCAGGATGGGGGAGAAAATGGCAGTAGTAAAACCGATAAAACTCGTTCAAGGTTCTAGAGAATGCAAGAGGGGAAAACCCAAGTGATACAAAGGAAATTGCCGTATCCCACAACAAGAATGATGCCCTGCCTGTCTCCAAGCAGCAACTGACTTAGAAGACAACCCACACACTCTGTCCGCATTTATTGCTGAGCATGAGGTGCTATGTGGTAAGGAATAACAAACTGTGGTTAGTTTGGGTCAGCTGTCCCGACCTCTGGCCCACTCCCAGGCTGGTCACTGCAAGGGGGCAGAGTAAGAAACAGAAGAAGTTTTGACAGAGAAAACACTGCACAGCAAGAGCTAAAACAGTGGTGTGTTGCCAGCATTTCTTTAGTCAGAAATCCCAAACACAGAAATATACAGAGTGTGAAGAAAGTTATTTCATACCAGACAGATCCAGTACAACAACCGAAATTAATTTCAGTTTTATTTGCCCTCATCACCTATTCTCACCTTGACCCCTGTGTTTGAAAGAGGGCCAAATACAATCCTGGGATAAATTCACAGTGAGTTTATTATAATTGTTGAATTTCTTTGAGATTCTTTTAAGAAAAGTGTCATTCAGGACACTGTGCAAAACAGTGGCTTTCAATGTAGGATTTAAAAGTCTGTTTCAGAGGAGCCAGCTAAGTATGAGCTATACAAAAATCGGTCCATGGATCAAAAATTTTAGGAGTCTGCAAGCAGGGAGTAGAGAGGGAGAGAAAAATTGACTTTAGGAAAATTTCAAGATCATATTGATAATCAAATTTATTTTAGATTAGTATAACACCTTAATTTTAATGTCAGAGACTAAACAATCAAGTACATTAACAATGCAGATACACAAGAAGTTTTTACATTACCAGTGAAGTTTCTTGTCATCTTCATTTAAAATTATTTCTTTCTATCCTTTGACATATTTATTTGTCTTTGGAATTTTTTTAATTTACTTGTTTAAAAGTTTTCTATGTTCAATAGCAGCTGGAATCCTAAAACGAAATTGAAACCATGTAGGTGCCAATATATATATTCAATAGATATGAGACTAAATTAAACTAATTGACATTTTATTAATACTCTGCTGTTTGTTCCCGCAGAGTTAAAATCGTACTCTAGATCCCATTACATGAAGATATACTTTGGACCATCTGGTGGCCAAACATTTCTGATTATAAATAAGTCAATTTTTGTTAATTATTTATTTGGGACCTTTTGTTTATTGCACGAAAATCTGGAAAGGGAGAAGAAATAGCTGAATGTGCTGGGCTTTGTAATACATCATTCATAAACAAAACTATTTTTTGCAGGAAAATCTTGTTGAGGTAGGAGAGGACACTGAATATTTATTTGTATTAGAAAACTCTTTCTGAAATGATTCTTGTTTGCAGCTCTTTTGTCTCCATTTTGTATGAACACACAGGCAGTGAGAAAAGATACAGAAGCAGTAAACACTTAGCTGTAATGGTAAACTCTAAGAAGGTGGGAAACTATTTGTTTATCACAGAGAATAAAAGGGGACAGACATTCTACGACATAAAAAATGAAGAAAAAAGGTAAATCCCTTGGATAATGATAATGAAATTTTGGGAGTATTAGTAAAGGAAAGTTGAAGGTTTTTTATCACTGGAGGTTTTAAAGAACTTATGAACTACCATCAGAAATTATTTTGATAAAATCGATCTTTTATTGAGGAAGTACATTTGAATTTTTAACAATGGACTACTCAGATTCTTAATACAAATGCCAGCTGTGTTTTCAGTATTCACAACTATGTATCTCCATATATTTTTGATAACTGGCATAATTTTGAGCTTTTAACCTTTGATCAAAGTCCTTAACACTGCGAATCATAAAAAGATCATGAGAATTGGTTAGTCATTGTTTTCAAAAGAAACTTTAAATAAATAATAAATTTCATTTGGTTCATTAAAACCCCTGAATTTCTTGCTTTTTGTCATATCTTGTGCTGCAAACAAATATCCACACTGAAGGAATACAAAAGGCTACAATGTCCAAGCAGCCTTAATAAATTGAACAGTTATTTATCATCCTTATCTGAAGCAAAGGCAGTACTTTTTTCTGAACTTTGGACAAAACCTAGATCAACCATAACCATCCAAAAATGGAGTTCTTTGGTCTATGGCTTTGGGAGCTAGGAAAATTCCTGGCTGACTGCAAAGGAATAAATATGTTGCAGTTAAAAAAAGGTCTAACCATTGAAACCAAGTCATTGAAGGCACTCTGAAGGAAAATCAGAAGTTACA
>VZSJ01000374.1:1385998-1401051 GCA_013398405.1 Pheucticus melanocephalus | reverse complement strand
ATGATAAAACTGAAGAGGAAATTTGTAGGCAGAGGCAGAGATCTTAGCAGGAATGCTGTAGGAGTGATAAAGTTTGAAAGATAATATTCCTTATTGAGTAGGAATGACAAGCAAATGAAGAAAACAAAATTTCTGTAAGATTTTTTTTTATTCACTGCTTGCAAAACAGATAATTATTTGCTATCCCTGACAATCCTTAACCACACAGGCAGGAGGAAAGGAATATCTGTCTAGTTGCTCTCAGTTCTTCACCTATTATCTTCTGCTGGGCTGATTCCATCTCAGTTTTGAGCTCCTGAGTTAGGGGTAATTTCATAATATTTTTTGTCTAAGTACTTTTAATTCTAACAGAGCTTACTATCAAGCAATTACCATTCTTACTCCTAATTAAATATTTTTTTCCACTTATTTCTCATGTTGCTTATAATTATGAAGGTGGCTTCTTTTGCTTCGGAGGGAGTAGCATGTGAAAAGTTAGAGTTGGAGTGAACACTGTACTCTCTAGATGTACACACATATGATCCTGACGTATATCTGAGGTCCTCATCCAATACTGATATATACCTTAATCTATTAACATTAATAAAACATGCATAAATATAGAAGTGAACCCAACTTTGGATATTTGTTTCTCATTTTTATGTGGGTTGTCTCAAAAACCAAGATACCATAATCAGTACAAAAGGGAAAGAGAATAAATCTGTCCCATTTTATTGTTGCTTGTTTGCTTTTTTTAATTTAGTTGGTTGGTTTATTTGGTTTGGTTTGGTTTGGTGGTTTGTGGTTTTTTTCCCACTTGATTAGGCCTGTAAATGGGTTTTGGGGAAAAGCCCTGTTTTAGTTGAGGGACACAAAGAATTTTACATCACTTCAGTGGCCCTCCAGCCTCAAATGTCTTGTAATACTCAAAGAAACCATTCCTGACAGCCATTTAAATCACACTGTGTTATAAAACTTTTCATGGTTTATAATGTAAGCAGTCTTTGTAGTCATGCAACACAATTTTCTGTGGAACACAAAATTGGCTCACGAGGCTTTGAGTTAATTCTTCATGGAATTATAATGGGTGTTAAACAAAGAAGAAGGAAAAGGACAAAGTGGAGGAGGAGGAGAAGGAGGTGGAGGAAAAAAAAGGTGAAGAAAAAGTGCCAGCATTGCAGAGTTTACTAGTGCCAATATAATTTTTGTTTTGATGATTTTATTTTGATGGAGTTTTTTTGTTCTTTAGTGTTGTTATAGGGTTTGGGTTTTTTTGGAGGAGGTGGGGGAGTGGATATTTTTTTCTGTTCAAGTGCTATCCACTGGATATTGCAAGTCTTGTGTTTGTTAGATCAAAGAATCATCTCTTTCCATTTTTTCTGTGAACACTTACAGTCCAAGTTTTAGTCTTTTTTCCCAGAACAGTGTAAAGTAGTTCATTATTTACTATGAAGTTGAAAAATTAATAAAAATTTTGGTGGGAACTGGAACAAAAATGTGGCTGCAAACATGGAGCAATTTATGTTCAATATGAATAGGTGGAGTGAGAACTGGGAAACTCAACAGAAAGAAATATTTGCCATCCCTAGGAAGGTGAAAAGGACATGATTAATATGTACATTTTCCCTGGGAAGAAGTAAAGAACGGGGAAGGAAAGCATAGGAAAGGAGATTTGAAGTCATCAGAGTGGGACATGCTGGATGTAATCCCCTGCTTGAGGAGCAAACCAGAAGAGGATAAGAATGGATAATAAATGGGGACATGAAGACCCTGATGCAAGGAAGCAAGAGTTCCATACACTACTTTTAATGTAATGTAAGAGCAAGAGGCTCTGGGGCAGTGCAACAGGAGCTTGGCAGGACCTGTGCCAGATGCAGTGGGTCTGAAGGCAGAAGCATCCCAGTGGGCAAGACTGAGTGCTGAGAACCATGAAAAGAAGAAATCTTAACTATAGGAAAGCCTGTGGAAATTCTCTTTGGTTTGCACCATTGCATGTTCCTGAAGTTTAGAGCACTCTGACATCCCAGCTAACCCATTTCAACACATGTGTATCTGTAAATAAGCTGCTAGGTCTTTGCTTTGGGGGCACTGGTTTACATAGCAAAATGTACTACAGAACTAGGGGCAGCTAATAGCGCAGATTTCCCACAAACAGCTCTGGAAGTGACCTGCACTTTATCCACCAATCTAGAAGCTTCTTTAGATAACACTTTCATCTATTTCCTCTCAGAGTTTTTCAAATTCTGAACTGGATCTACCAGCTCTGCCAATATCACAGTGAGGTATTGTTAAGGCTTTAGGGAAATTATTCTTCTCCTACAAACCGCGGGGCTGGTTCAGCTTCCTCCCTACAGAGCTAAGAAACTAATTTGCATGATGTTGAAAAAGAGAAATCTTTTCTGATGTTTTTTTCTTTGAATGCTTTATGTGTAGACCAGCGTTCATTCCCTCCATGATGGTGATTATTCTGGAAACCTGAGTGAATAACTGTGCCTAAGTATTTACATTTCAATATTTTATTAAATGATCACTCGTATTATCCACTCAATACAACAGGAGCCAACTATGTGGCTCCTTCAAGACTAGAAGAGGAAAAACCATAGGAGGCTGCATCTCTTTCTTTAGGACAAAGTCAAACCAGGAAAACGCATAACCAGTCATGAGCCACTTATGTTATACCAGCCTTGGAGCGAAAACAAAGCTAACCTTTCTGCATTAGCACAGTTGAAGGATAAAGCTGCTGGCTTTTGGATCTGGCACAATTTTGAGTCATGCTGTTTTTAATCCAGATCAAGGAGAAATAGCAGAGAGGAGTCTGGAACCATTTTTGTTTCCCTGTTTTAATTTTTTACTGCTCTGTTGACAGCTTAGTGTGCTGCTGTTGTATTTTGGTGTGGCCATGTCTACAGACAATCAAGAGGGATCATGTGTCTCGGTTTTCCAAACCCTGTATGAGGCCCAACACACTCCAGTTACCTGCCTTTGCACCTAACAGTTCAGCTCATGGATTTCCCAATATTTGAGGTAAATACAATGCTAAAAATATTATGAGATTAGTGTTTGGCTGTAGTATACACTTTAGAATCCCTAATACTCATTTCTCCTAATCTCATCCAGGTCAACAAGAAGAACTGTGCCTGTTCCTAGCAGGGCTGGACTGCTTTGGTGAGTTATTTTATGCTTTCAAAGAACTGTGTGCATTGTGAATGTCATTACATAGACTGTGCGCTTGATCATACAAAATAGGAAATAGTGACCAGAACTAAAGTGAAAAGCTGGCCCTATAACTTCAAAGGAAAGAAGAAAAGGAAAATAAAGGTACCTTCAGAGCCGCTTTTGTACCTGCACACACTAAGGTTAATCAAATCTTATGCTTCAGAGTATATGGCTGATTAGCTTGTGTCTGGAAGCACTTCCCCTTATTTGCCATTCTACTCTTAGCTGCAGAAAGAACAAAGTTCATATTAGTTCTAGGATATTTTTTTGCCATTTTTTCCCTCATTCACTTGCTACAGAAACTTTGAAATTTACTGGCTGTACTGAGAAGTGCCCTATACAGAACAGCTCTATTCTGACAGAGAGGTTGGAGCGCCTAACAAAACAAAATTATTATTGGGCAAAACAAAATTATTTTGCCCTTATTACTGTGAAGTGCCTGCCTTCTTGTGAAGCTTTATAACTGAGAATAAATTATACTTCTATGAACCCTAGAGGTAGAGAAGTCTGTTCTCTCCTGCAACCTATGGAGGTATTTTTGAATTATGATTTAAATCATAGAAAGACTAAATGGAGGCTAGTATTGCATGTTCTGATTTGTTCTGTTTTTTTTTTAACTTCCATAATTAAGCAGGAAAGTCCAGGAAAAAAAAAATTCAGGGCTTTCCTTCCCTCTCTCTCTCTCACTTTGTCATTTCCATGTGAGATCCTCTTCATCCTGTCAATCTTCAAAGTAATGTGTCAACATACTTATTAATTTTGGTGCTCACTTCTTTTATATTTTCTTTTCTTCTCTTTTTGGTTATTTTCACTTGCAGATTTGAAGAGGCACTAACTCTGTCCATTCAGTACAGCCCTATCAACTTCATTACGGTTCTGACAATTTACTCTTGGTGAAGAGTTGGCCATGGGGCCTGTAAGGATTTATGATGTCAAGGTCATGCAATTACAGGCATTTATAATTTCATGAAGAGTTTAAGGCGCAGGTAATTTGCAATGTAATTATTAGAGATTTAACCACCTATGTGCATGCCTGGCCTCATTGACTGTCATGGGGGTGAAGCACATACCTGAGCTATCCATAACATCACAAAGCACCATTGGCAGGCCATGATCTGTTGAGAGCACTTCTTCCACTCTCCTTCTCATGCGGTGTCCTGGACCCAGCCTATTTCAGGTGATGCAGGTTTGAAATGATTTTGCAAAGTGGATTTTTCACTAAAAAAAGTGATATCAAACAGAACACTGGATTGTTACATAACCTTAAAAATAAAGTGGCCAAAACTCTCATTGAGAGTATGTGGAAAGTGGTGTTCATGTGCCACAGAACACATTGGGTTGTGTGTATTTTATGGCAGTAAATATCAGCAATCTTGAGATGTACTATGGATTAATTATCCTGCCTTGATAGTCTTGGGAAAGCAAATATATTTTGGCTTCTGAGGACCACTGTGAGAAGTACAAGGGGAAGCTTTAGGCAACATTTTTTTTCTGCCTCAGATAAAGTTCCTTATTAAGCATCTTGAGGAAAGAAATTTTATGTAATTCCTGACTCTTGTCACTTGCTTTCTATCTGCTTATTAAAAGCAACAACTGAATTTTTCCTTGAAAAGGCCATAGCTAAATTGTCAGAGAATTGTGGTCAAAGGATTTTTGGATAAGTACCCTACACTATTGTCCTCAAAGCACCTAAATTGCCTGTAGGCAAAAGTGACTTCCTATAACTACAGAGGACTGGCATGTGATGGATGCATTATCATCACACACAACTAAAATAATATTAATTAACTACATATTTATTTTACATAAAACAGCCAGTAAAAAACCAAAACCAAACCAAAAGCAAAGCCAAAACTGTACAACAAACCTTCCCTGCCAAGGAAAAAAAAAGTCTTGAAATTATGAAGAAAAGTGAATGAAAAGTAATTACTCAGAGTATATCTGACCTTCTTGGACTGACCTTACTACTTTGACAAAAAATATATAAGGGAAATAGGGTTTTTTTCTAGTCATAAATTGCCATGATTTCATAGATTTAGTCTTATACCTTGTGGAAGAGAAAACAACTGTTTCTTCTAACTTGTCTAAAGAAGCAGAAAACATTTTTAGTTCTTTTCCTTTGTAAAAAATGTCTCTTGTCATTCTTTCTATTATAAACTATAGCTTTATTTAGAATAGTCCTTAATTAAATTACATTTCTAGTGTTCAATATGTTTACATCTTTATTGAAGGAAAGAGAGCAGCAGTTCACTTTCAACTTATATGTCTGCTTGTAACACTTTCCAAACCACCAGAAAGGAGATGAAATTTGGTGAAGCATAAGCATTTATTTTTATATTATACCAGATTTTCAGAATATCTTTATGTATTTGTTTATAATGTTTATTAGTACTCTAATGCTAATTTAATCTCTTTGCAAAAAATATGTCATCAGGCTTGTAATGAATGATAGATTGGGAAATAGGGAATTGATAATGTTTTGCCATTTCAATGTGGTCTGAAATTTTAGTTTAGATCTACACTTAGGAATTATTTATATCCTCTTATGTCATATCAATTTAAATAATATTCCACTCATCGAGGCATAAAGAATAATGTTAATATTAAAGTTTCTATTTAAAATTTGCTAATTGCACATGAAGGGGTTATATCTGCTGCATTCAGGGTTTTTTAAATTTAATTTTATTGTATTAGAAAATCTATGAGGTTAAATCTGCAGAAATTATTGCTTTTAAATGTTGTATAATAAGAATCTAGCTGCTGTTATGAGCACTGAAAAATGTGCCTTCATTTCAAATAAGCCTTGTTAAAGCTACAGTTCTGGAACTGCCAGGATTTAATACTAAATTTGGGCCTGATCCAGCTCAGCTTTACTCATGTGAGTAGCTCTGTCTCCTCTGAAGAAATCTGTGCCTGAGCAAGAGTTACTGGAGATCCCTGTGCAAAGTTATTGATCTGGGTAAAGTCTGGGAATGGAGAAGAAATAGGGATGAGTATATAATTTCCACCCATCTAGGCACTGGCCTCCAAAATTAACATGTCCCAGAGGAGCCTGCTTTAGAGGCAAGGGATCAAATAAAAAACTGAACCCTGTGACAAAGAATTAAAGGACTTTGAAGGCTTGTTTTGACCTATCTCCACATACCTGAATCAGGCAGACAGAGTCACAGGCTAGCAGGAAGGTTGAGAACTGTGCGGCTCCATGCAGACAGGAGATTCCTCTGCCCTCTGGCCACTCTCAGCTCCTACTCAGGGCAGCTGAGGTCCAAAATCAGGAAAGCACATTGTCAATAAGAGTTTGCTTGATCAGAGCCCTCAGAAGAAGTCACCAGAATCCTTTTATCCCCTGGGAAAGGAAATTATTAAAGCAAATATGAATTTATTGACAACTGAAGTCATGTGGAAAAGTCATTGACTTCACTCTCAACAGGAAGCAGCCCAATACGCCTGTAGAAGTTATGGACTTAAACGAGTGACACTTTTCTTGTTGTAATGCCAAAACACAAATCAAGTTATCTTTGTTTCTGCTCTGAGCACAAATACTAAGTTTGATTCTCTTCCCACTTTCATACAGTGACATCATTCGGAGGAAAATTCTTGATGACAACAGGATTAAATCATGATAAAATTGATGAGAGAGCAGAACACGTCTGATTTGTCTATGACTGATATTTTGAAGTTGCTGCAGTTTTAACCTTTTAGATTCACATTGGTCAGGTCTCTCTTCTGACAACATATGTTTTAATTTTTAACCCTAGATGAATCTGAGCAGTTTAATATTTCATTTCAATTAATCATCAAAATATTAGGATTCTTATCCTAATGTGTTAAATTTCTTGAGTTTTAGCTATTTGTCTTGAAATCTTCCCAGGACAACCTACCACCACATTAGATCAGTTTTGTGTCCTAATTGGTACCGTGAAGAAAAACACTAATCAATTAAATTGTCAATTAACAGACAAAAAATTCTTCAGTATCCAGGGAAGTTTTCTTGCAACATGAAGTGGAAACTTTTCTATAATCCCTAGACAATATTTATATTTCTGTGTATACATATGTATGTACATGTGCGCACACGCACATACATACACAAAACCACATGCATAATTTAAGGATCTCCTTAATGTTATTGCAATTATTTCCCCTGCAAGCTTTAGTGCTGCTCTGGAAGGAATGCTACTGAGCTCAAACAATGACACTGATAGCTGAGAGGCATTTGTTTTGCAGCGGCTAATTAAGCGTATGAAGGCCACGTAAAGGATTGGTTCTATCAGCACACGCTCACCATCAACAGCCTGTCCCCTGCAGGGTTAAGAAGACAGCGTTAAATGATCACCTGTCCCAAACACCAAATGACAGTTTCAAGGTAGTAAATGAAGCCTGAGGTTATTGACAGATAAATTTGATTCTCAGCTTTTCAATCAAAGGAAGAAAACAGTTGAGGAAAATCACCTTCTGAAAGCTTGGAGACCTCTAAACAGAATTTTGCGTTGCCCTTTTTTATGTATTTTCCAGAAATGCTCCTTGGGAGGAATTCTTATTTCAATGAATGTTCAGGCTATGCAAATCTTGAGCTCACAGCTGACACCCCTTGCAAGCCCCGCCTGCCCTCCTCTAGGGATGAATTACCCCTCCGGTACAAATTACACATGCACACCAGATGGGGTGAATTGAATGCTCTAACTAGAAACAGAGGGAGAATGATCTTGTGTTTAATATGAAGGTCAGGGACTCAAGAGACTTTGATTCTATTCCTGGCTCTGCCCCAGACCTTGTATAACTTTGGGTGACTTGTTTAATCGTTCTGCCTTGGTTCTTCTCATCTATAAAATGGGAATGGTAATACTGTACTATGTTGTCAGGGTGTTACAAAACTAAATGACTGCTGGTAAGATGAACTGCAGTCTATAGCTGAAAGAGAACACAGACAGGCCATTTGTTACTGCTAATAATCATTTGGGGCAGGAACTTAGTAACTTTCTTTTGTCTTCAAAATATATATGTATTCAGGCTAATAAGTCAATTTTTAGGGGTGCTTTGGAGTAGTTTCTTTCTAAGAGTCTGAAAATGACACAGAAAATGAAGTTGTGAGAATATACAAAGAAATACTAGGGAATTAGCTTTAAAAATGTGAGTGGGGTAAGAAGGGGGGGAGAATTGTTCTGTTCTACTCAAGGCTATTTTTCTTTTCTAACAATTAAAAAAAAAATCCCCAAAACCTCCAACATAATCCCTAAACAAAAAAAAAAAAAATTGAACAAACCCAACCAACCAACCAAAAAAGCCAACCAAAAAAACCTCAAAAAAGCCCCAAACAAAACAAAACAAAACAGGGAAGAAATTACCCCACCTTCTGGAATATCCAGTTTACTTGTTGCCTTTTGAAACCTATATCATGTCTAGCTCAATTGCAAAAAGAAATAACCTACTTATCAAGTAATGATATTCCACACATACAGACACATAGCTTTTTTGAAGAGAATGTCTCAGCAAAGTGTTTGACTATTCTGGCATATTTATGTCATATTTTATTTCTAGACAGGCCCACCAACCAAATTTTTTACTGATTTCCTTTTCTTGCCTGTTCCCAGATTGCTTCTGTTGTTAGAAAATTTAAAACCTAGAAATATTTCCCTGCCCTAATGGAAGGAAACAAACAGATATACAAAATTACAATGATTGTATTCTGTATAATGTTATGGATGAATGACAGCTCTCTAAACACCTCTCTGGATTATAGTGCCACTTTGCCATTATATAGGATCTCAACATCGGAGAATCTCAAAACATTTTCTGGAAAGTAATCAATTAACCCTAACCATCCTGTTTTCCCTCCACTGGAGTCAAAGGATATTTTTTTTCACTGATTTCAATGGCAGCTGGAGGTCAGGCTGTATGATTAGTACTCCTGTAATTTGTCCACTGCCAGCTCTCCCCAGAACAAAAAGGCAACACATCTCTCTCTTTCATAGACTCCACTGTCTAAAAGCCTTATCCAGGTAACTTCCTGAATACTGATCTGCTCCTGAATTCAGTCAGACACCTCTCAGGGAGTTTTAGCAGGATCTGGCCCTGCATAATCAAATGCCCTCTCTGATTTGCTCTTGTTGGTAAAGTTTCAAATATCAAATATTCTGATACAAATTCTCGCCTGGATTGAGAAGTGATTTATTTTAATGGAATGGTATCAAGGCCCCCTTTTGTTCCTCCCCCCGTACACCTAGGAAAGAAAGGACATCCTTTTTCTCCCTCAATGAGCCTGCAAATCACTATTCCCCCTGGAGTCTGAATAACTATTCAAAAAAAGTAGCTAACTCAGAATCTGTTCTCATCTTCTCGTTCCTATAATTAAAGTTTTAAATCCTCAACTGCAGAGGTCAAATAGCACATGTAGAACATTTTCACTCCAGCTTACTGACTGTCAGCACAGGGCCAAATCCTTAAGTTTTCTATGCAGTCAATGTAGGTGACAGAATTTTTCTTAGAGTTAGGGCCAGATTCAGCCCATTCCTATTTTTCAGATCAGTAAACTAAGGCACAGAATGGTTATGGATAGGCACACATACCTGCTTGTGGCATAAGAATGAACAGTCCAGGGTGTAAAATCTTGGATTTCAAATGCTAAACCTAAAATGTTGCCAACCTGATATGTGCAAAGGAAAAACAAATCACTCTGTGGCAACAAAAAAAAAAAAAAAAGAGTGAAGAGACCTGGGTTTACTTTGTTGATTCTGCCAAAGATTTTTGATCCTGAAGTACTCAGTAACTTGTCGGGTGCTTTAGTTTCTCAGTATGCAGCTGGATAAAAACATAGATCTCCATAGCTCCTTCCTGAAGACCATTTCTTCAAGAAAAATATGAGCAGAATTACATTTATATGCATGTTCACATACGTGTGTATATACATATTTGTATGGCCTCAGAGAGAACAGGAATATATGCGAATTTACACGCTTGAGTTAGTTCAACAAATTGTGTCCCATTCATGCCTGCCCAGGTATGCAGCCTGGAGATTATGAGTCTGCCATATGACTGGGAGCTGGGAAGGGTTCTTGTGTAAAACTGCTCCTACACTCATCACCAGCCAGTCAACCCTTTGCATCCTCTGTCTCAACCCCTCTGTTGACTCTATAATTCAAAGAAAAAAAAGTATTTTATTCTGTATATTTACAGCAGAAAGAGAGACAGAGATGGTCTGAATACTGGGTTCTATTGCAGACTGTAAACTGCAGACAAAAGGAAAGGACTGAAATAGAGGGCAGTTTGAACCTGGCTATCAGTATAATGGAATATGTCACAGTTTGGCCACTCTCGTTTCATGATTTCCTGCTTAAACACAGAGGTTAAGAAATGGAGAATCATAAGAAAGCAGATTAAAATTGTATAATGGAATATGTCACAGTTTGGCCACTCTCGTTTCATAATTTCCTGTTTAAACATAAAAGTTAAAAAATGGAGAATCAAGCAAACCAGATTAAAATTTTTAGATCAAGCCATCCATACCACCTAAAATCTCTACTGACGGTGAGCCAAACATATTTAATTATTGTTAACATAAATTGACTTTGCATTAAACAAAATTGGCTTTGAAGAGTTTTGTTAGGTGATTTATTGTGTTTTACTTTTGCCACGATCTGCACACGATTTCCATGTCTACACTAAAAATCTGACTTTCTACTTGCAGAGCCTTGTGGTGAACCAGATGCTGCACCTAGTGAGAATAATTTGTTACTTTGTATTGAACCTCACACAATCACCCCAATGTCAATTTGCTGCCTCTCTCTCTGGACTGGGGACCAGTTTTTTGGACTATGTCTCTCCCTAAATATTTGCTGGGAACATTGGTCAAAATTCTTTCCACTTGTCTTCATCTGACTACCCAAGGGTCTGATTTAGGAATGCCTAAATCTGTGTCTGCCTAGTCTGTGGAGCTCACTGAGAGGAAAGCAAGCAGCCTGGCTGGTGCTAGAGATTTTAAGTGGCCATCACTGTCTTATTATGACTATGCTTGTAGTGAAGCTCTCCTGTGAGGAGATATATACAGCCTTGTGTGCGAGGAAGACAGGTGATTGCAGCAGGAGGTGAAGACTACACAATATGCCATCACCCCAGCTGAGTAGTATGGGAGCAATTTAACTTTACTCACATGAGAATGCAGGCTAATTTTTCTTGAAATTTAGGTTTTTTTGCCCTTCCATTATTAGCAAATGTATATCAGCAGAAAGCAGTCATTATTTAGCTAAATTATCATAACAAAACAAAACAAAACAATAAAAGAAAGAGGAGAGGCAAGCCTGAGAGTTTTTCTCTTCTAGTTTAGGCATAGAGGAAACCAGAAATACAATGTCTGAAGACTCCTGAGAAATAGGAACAGGCTCCAACAATTGTTCCAGCTCTACCTTTCATATTTCAGTTTGAGTTCAAAAATACAGGCAGGATTGTAGAAACAATCTACCAAAAAAAAAAAAAAAAAAACCAACCAAAAAGACCCCTGGATTATCCAAAGACTTACCAAAAAATCTCAAACCAAACAACAACAAAAAGCTAATAACCCTCTTTTGCCAACAGCTTATTGGAAATCAGAATGCAAATTTCTGAAAACTGAAAGCTTTTCATTTTGCTGTTAAGTAAAACATGCAATACCAAAATTCATTTTACACGTCCCTTTTTTTTTTCAGACAAGTTATAACACTTATGTTATACAAACAAGGGAATTTGTAAGAACGAAGTTTCAGTCGATACAATCAATATCCATAAGAAAAATTTACTTTAGTCATAAATTTGGAATAATCTATCTATTTTCACACAGATGCACAAAAAAACCTCATCATAAATAGGACAATCCTGTCACTTTTCTCCTTTGTAACACCCTTGGAAAGGAAGGGAAATTTTGACTCATTGCGCATCAAAAAAAGTACATTGGGCCATTTTCCATTTCTTCCTCCTCCAGAGCTCAGTTGTCGGCACTACTTACAAATGGCCAAAATAAATCTCAAAAGTTTCCCCATAAACAGAAGTCTCAGTTTCTACTACCTGCTTGAGTTCATTGATTAAGCTATTTTATAAGATAATAAAATAAAATAAGCCCCCACACACAAATAGAAAGCATCACTTGCCCTGAGGCATTCCAGTGCTTCACTCTACTGCAGAAGTTCATAAGTCATAACTGGAGGTGCATAAAAGTTTTTGGGCTCAGGCTACAGCAGGATGGGCCAAGTCTGGCTGGGGTGAGAGGTGAAGGGTGTTTGTGGCTTCATCCCAGGCATGCCTGCACAGCCCAGACAGACACAGGAGCACCTTGCAGGCCATAGGGTGCCCTGACTGCACCCCAGCTTAGGCACAGCAGCTCCCCTTGGACCTGCACTCACAGCCTGAGCTGGACATTCATCTGTTCTTCGCCTCTCTGGCGCGCCCACCATGTGGCAGCCCATTGAGGATACACAACAGACATTCACGAGCTTTTTAGAAAAGACAACAGAGTTAGATGAAAAGGGCAAAAAAACCTCTTTCTGCAATTTTTTCTTTTCTTTCAGTTACATAAAGATCAAGAGATCCCTACTGAGAAAGGCTGAATGGACCAGTACTAAAACCATGATCCACCCAATCACCCCAATCAAGGCCGTGCAGGTATCTCTGGATAAGTGTTAACATTCAGGATATCAGCTAAGGCTGCCCATATTTTGTGTTAAATTTCCCTTGCTATGGCCACAAAATAAATACCTAGGATTACCTTATTTCTCATGCAATTTTTTTTTTTTTGTGCATGTGTTGTTATCTTACATGCTTTAGTCTGTAGTTAGTATATAATATCCCAGTAACTGGAACATATGGTAGATGCCATACTCATCTCCAAATGTGACGTAAGGTCTTCATACACATTAAAAATAAATTAAAAAGACCTACCTCTCTCATGTATCAAAGCTCATGTGGGCAAACTCAAGAAAAAAGAAAACAAGAGCAGGCTAAACCAGCTAAACCAACTTAATTTATAGAGAGAAATCATATCCAGACCTTCTTCTTGAAAATAATTTCTCGACTTATCATAAAAAAACCTTCTCAGATATTGAAATAAAAAACTTTAACATAAAATTACTGCTTATATTTTTTCTCATTCAATAAAAGAGCTGTACTTATCTGGAATATATCTATATTAGTTATAATTGTTATATGTATTGAAAATGAGAATTTATTTTGCTTTGGCAAAACATGTTGGGACTTAAAATATATATGTTTAGATAAACAGCAATATCTCTATTTAACTACTTTGTTAATTTTGCTTCAGTTTTTATTATCTTTCATCTCATCAAGAATTGCAGGTCCTCACAAGGGTTTATAACAAGAGAATGTTTCCTGTACAAAGCTGGCACTACAATACAGAGAAATCCAGCAAGTTTTCCAAGGTCATCTATGAAATGCAAACACTTTGTTTTCCCATTATCTGCTATGAATTTTGAATTGCTGTGAAAGCACAAAGAAGGAGATAGCCGAAGACAAATAATTTTTATTATTTGCAAAAGGTGTGTGCATACATTTGTACTTTTATTATCACATAAACTAGTGTAATCAATAAGCTTAGGCATGTATTAGACTTCTGTTTACTGAAAACTTTGGTATTTTATGTTGTATTATCATAACTGATGACCTGAAATCAAAGTAGCATTGAAGTACTATTCTATGTTTGTATTAGTCAAACTCTTCTACTGCATTAAATATGTATTAATAAAAAGTAATGCTGTGACAAGAGTGTGAGAAAAGTTTTTAAAAAGGGGATTTTTTTTCGTTGTTTTTGAACCTCCCTGACAAGGTTTTCTCTTGTCTCTTGCTTTACATTTTAGCATTATTACACTCCTATCTTACATGACGACCAACTTCCAAGCACTTCTGTTCAAGTCTTGTTCTCTGACTCTTTTTCAGTTTTATAAGGATCTTGCCTTGATCAAACCTTGCCCATATTTGCCATTCTGAGGGTGTAAACACAGCCAAGTCCCTGCAGCTCATCAGATAACTGAGCATCAGCTGAGATTCAGCTGTGCTCGATGTGAACATTATGAGTCTGTAGCAGATGAATCATAATGAAAGTTATCTGAAAGCTGTTTCATTATCTCACCTTCACTAAGGACTTACACAAACAGAGACACAATATGTATTACCTTGCTAAACTTTGGTAATTTTGTTATTGGTCTGAGCCTACAAGTATATCCATCCCACATATATACACCATGTTTGCAGACAAAACAGATTCAGGATAGGAAAAATGTACAAATATTGACTGATACAGGCTTAGGGTGTGTTCATGAATGAGATTTTACTTAGGTCATGAATGGTTGTGGTCTTATCGCTGTCTGAAATAGAGATTCATTGGATCTGTTGCACATCTGAACAAGAAGAAAGGCTGAATGCTAGGATTTTTTTATTCCTCTGTTCCAGAAAGCTGCTTGAAAGGCTGATAAACCTGTAACTATCCAAATCTGAAAAGACAGAGATTTTGAGCAAAGTTAAAGACGTATTTTTCAAAGTAATTTTGTAATTTTGACAATTAGAGAGGTTAAGTTAATGCAGTAGTGTAATATATAAGAAAAGAAATAAAAGAAAAAAAAGAGAGAAAAAGAGAGAAAAAGAGAGAAAGGGAGAAAGAAAAAAAAGGAAAGAGAGAAAAGGAAAAAGAAAGGAAGAGAGGAAGGGAGGAAGAGAGGAAGAGAGGAAGAGAGGAAGGAAGTGGCAGAAGGAAGGAAGTGGTGGAAGGAAGGAAGTGGCAGAAGGAAGTGGAGGAAGGAAGTGGCAGAAGGAAGGAAGGAAGTGGTAGAAGTGGCGGAAGGAAGGAAGGAAGTGGCGGAAGGAAGGAAGGAGAGGAGAGGAGA
>VZSJ01000374.1:1361996-1385898 GCA_013398405.1 Pheucticus melanocephalus | reverse complement strand
AAAGAAAAAGAAAGAAAGAGAAAATCAACTAGCAAAAAACTTCTTTAGGCAAGATAGGAAGGAAAGAGAAGGCAAAGAGATTTGGAAGAGAGTAAGGAAAAAGGGTGGAAAGAATGAGACCGTTTTCTGAGAGCAGAATTTCTACATTAAGCTTCAGTTAGGTCTCCCTTTAAAAGAAACTGGAAGCCATTTAACTTACAAGATGCGTTATTTCAGGAAGGTATCTTAGCGACAGTGAGAGTTTACTACTATTGGCCTTACAGAGATGTCCTTTTTGTGAAGCAGTAAAAAAGTTCTTCATGTTTGAGGACTCATTATTTGCTTCTACTGTTGGAACTTCCATCTAAGAACATTTGGTCTGTTTACCTTGGACAAGAGGAGACTGAGAGGAGACCTCCCTGAGTCCCTTCCATCTTGGGATGTTCTGAGATTCTATCATCAGATTATGTGATCAGAACAATGTTCAGATAGCTAAATGAGAAAAGGAATAGTTTTAAAGGGTTTAAAGTTCACTAAGTAGTGTGGATTTTGTCATACCCAGCCAAATATTTTCTGTAGTCTGTCAGAGTTTTGTGCAATGACTTTCACATCCCAAATAAGTTTGACTTCATGTACACTTATGAATAAAATACTGGGCCAATTTTATCTGCCTTACATACTTGACATAATTGAAGCTATTTTGATTTACAGCAGAAAATGGGTGTAAATCTCTGAGAAATTTTAAGGAGGTAAAGAAATTATAAAATAGCATAAAAACTATATCTGGCTTTTAGAAGTTAACAGTATCTCTATATCATTAATCCTGTTATAAAATGAAAATTCATATTCAATGTAGAAAGATCTTAACATGTCTAAAAGGTATGTACTTGCTTTTACCTTAACTCTGCACCAACAATTCCTTAAAACAAGAAAACATCCTTGTTTTATGTTATGGCATTTGTTCTTCTTGAGATCTCAAAGTTACCCAGCAATATTCAGTGAGGGGGAAAGATATTGCAGGCCTGGTGTATCAATTTTTTTTTTTTTTTAAGTTAGCTAGCTTCACCTTTTCAACAAATTAGTTCCTTGGAATTTAACCTTCCTCTCTAATCCATCTGAGGCTTCTTCTCATAACTCATTTCTGGAGGAACATTAGTGGATGCGAGTTTTCTCCCGGGGAGGGATATGTCATCTCCCTGTTTTAAACCAAAAATTGTTTTTGCAAAGTAGCCAAAGAAGAAAGGCTTTAAGTGTCCTGAAAAATCCTTCAGTACACTCTCTGAGTCTTTTTCTCTGCTTGCTTTAAACTAGATAGAGTAGAAGAGGACTAAAAGGGAAAGGAAATAGTGAAAAAGAATAGAATACATATGCTTTTCTGCCTTTCACTCATAAAAGAGGTGGACAATTTTTACAGGTTACTCTTTGCTGAAATAATTATTTTGATCTTAGAATAAAGTGAGCTGAATATAGATAACAATGAGCAAATAAATTGAAAAATCCAATATCCAGAATGGCCCAATTAACTTTTGGCAATAAGGAACTTTTTCTCAACACATAACATATATATTTTTTTCATCCTTGTACAAGACCAAGTTAAACTGAAAATTGTCATTTCTTAGTGTATATACAGATTAGGCCTGCATAGACTGAGTCTGTGGCCTGTTTTCAAAGTCTCAAACTTCCTCCTGATAAAATAAATCATTTAACTGCGTCTAGGGGGGAAAAAAGACATACAATTCCATACAATTAGAAGAACAGAAGTGGTTAGCAGAGTGGGATGTAAGCACCATGTTTGGATCATTTTCACTATTGCCAAGCTATCATTGTCAGGTAAGGAGATATTTATATATATGTAGATAGATAGATAGATGAATAGATATAGATATACAGATATAGATGTAGATTATATAAATATAGATACCTATAAATAGATATAAATAGATATAAATATATGTATAAAATAAGGATAGTAAATTAGTCACTTTTAGGAGAGATCAAGAAGCAAAAATGGGAGATGAGGACAAAAATGGGAGCCTGGTAGAACTTTTCAGATAAGAAGACTGGAAATCATGTGGTAATCTCCAGGATAAAGAGTAGACAGATGGAAGGGCAAATGCCAGTTTTCTACAATTCATCTATAATCATGAATGGTAGCAAAACTGAAATCAGGAATGTTGGTCCCCCCATGCAAAATAATAAAGGACACTCAGTAAAATAACCTTCACAAACAACTTTATAAAAGGTACTTTATTATGAAGCTGATTGTGAAAATATCATGGTGCATCCAAAATCATAAGCTATAGAGCAGATGTAGCTGATTGGTTGGTAGGTGCAGTCACTGAATAAGGTCTCCTACAGCTTGAGGTTCATGAGGGTTCTACACATTGACAGAGGAAAACTACAGGACTCTACCAGTCTGTATGTTATGTCTTTGCTTCTATTCCTGCCTTAAGCATCCTTTTTTTTTTCCTTCCCCAAGGAAAGTTGAGTCAATTGTTTGGAATTGGCATACACAGTACCCTTTCTTTTTCAGAAAGATAGTACCCTTTCAGATAGTACCCTTTCTTTTTCTCTACTTGCGCTATTAATTAAATAGAGGGCTTCAGTCTGAAAGACAATCAGATAAGCCCACAGGCTGATCAATATGATACTTCAAGCCAAGCCAAAAATATCTGAGAGAAAATATAATAGAGATTATAAAAAAAAACAAAAGGAATCTAACAAAAAGTCACAACTACCAATAGATTTATGGAAATTGAATGAAATAAATTGCGTGAAACTTCTTGGTTTTTATTCTTGATTAAAATTTAGGGAATGTACAGGATATGCAGTTGTGATTAAATGATTTCTTCCATTTTTACTTGAAAATAAGACCTTCATTACTTTTACTAACTATGGCACACTCACCCAAAAGAGAAAAAAAGTATATATTTTTTTTCTATTTAAATACTATCCTGAATGTGAAATGAAGGCCTTTGCTTGAAAGTAGGTGAATGTATCTCTTGAGGCTGAAGTCTGGCTTCTTAACTTTGACAACATCCAAACTCTTTCGCTGATATTTTACAGCGAAATACTTAACTGACTATTTGACACATGGAAAAATCTAGGTTTTTATCTAAAGTTACTGACTGGACTTTCAATTTTGACAGGGTGTATTCTCTCATATTGTCTCATCTATTCCACAGTCAAAGATAGATATAAAATCTGAGGGATGGGCTGAACACTAAATGAACATTTGAAATCGATGGATTAAAATATCAAAATAATGTAGTTTAGATAAATTTTTTTTGTCTTTTTTAAGATCTATTAAATGTTTTATTAATGGTAAGTGAAATTCTGCTAAATATTTTGAGCAAAAATATATGAGACCAATACAGAGAAGTAGAGGGACAACTCCTTAATTAGAATGCAGAACCCCACAAATTATCTTAGTTGGAAAGGAAAGGCTGACTATAGTCTCAAGTAAAAGGTCTTGGATTTGATTAAATATTAAACAAAATGCTCTTCATAGGAAACTTCTGGCAAGAAATCAGAAATTTTCTTCTGACTTTCAGCTCATGGTAGTCAACTCTGTAAAAAGTACTTTACTAAGAATCACATGAAAATTCATAAAAACTCTTAATAACTCTAATCACAATTCTGATTATCATGGTGCTCATAAAGAAAACTGAATCAGCTCTTTATTGGGAAAAAACTTGAAGTGTAATAGTTCTGCTAAATGTAAAAGGAAAATTTGTCTGTAGGGGATAGGAAATAGAGAATGCAGGAAAAGAAATGCAGTGGAAAAACAGCCGTGTCTACAAAATAACTTATCATTTTCACATTAGAAATATAACCAGGAACTTTCTCTCATCATGAAAATTTGTCGGTCTTTATTCCCACTAAATAACTCTTATTTTTGTATTGAGATATGTTCATAATGTGAACTGGGTTAATTTTATCCAGAAATAAAGGCTAGACAAATTTTTATTTTATTTTCTACCAGAGTTACTCCTTATACTATTTGAAATACTAGTATTCCTCTCTGTCATACAAATGAAACTATTTTTTTCTGACTGCAGTTAATTATGAAGGATCTCTTCAAGATTAGACCCAGTGTCTGCAGCACACCATGATTCAGGGTCAGCAGCTGTCACATCCCCATGCAAAATGGAGTACAATTAATTCTGGTTTAAAATGTATGCATATAGAAATGATAGTGGAAAAGTAAAATGAGTTTTCAAGCACTATTTAGTTTGTAACTTATAAAAGTTACTATATCAAGCAAGGGAAGACTTCACTTACATTTTACTTGCGTTAAGACACCTGTCCTGAAGTTTCAAGTGTCCTTCAACCCTTTTCTTTTGCCTTCATCTTAACAGGTAGTTAAAAAAAAGTGAAGGAGGAAAGAAAAAGAAAAAAGAAAAAAAGGGGGGGGGGGAATTTGATTTCATTTCTCTAACCAATTCTTCTACCTTGCAGAAACTGCTGTTGGTCATGACATACAGCACCTTGTAGTAGTTCCAATTGGACAGTAATGTTCAGAATTTAGCTCATTTATCATACCTTCTGTTTATTTTTTATCTATTACTAATAAAAATAAAACAGATGTTTATCATGATGACTGTGAGGAAAACAAAAAAGGAGACTAAAAAAGATATTTCAGAGGTTAAATTGGTTCTAGTTTCTCTTTACCTGGATAAATTTGTCACTTCCAGCTCTGAACTCTGATTATGTAGAAACTTGATGAGGAAAAAAAAAAGAAAGGGACTATAGTCATCATTAAAAAAGTATATATGTAGCCTGAGAATATAGGCTTATGTTTCATCCGGTTCTTTTTTTTAGTTGATGAGAGTATGCATGCATTCAATCCTCATCCATTCCAGCTCCAAGGCACCTATAAGGTAAATAATAAGTAGTAAATTATTAATTGATATAATAAACAGTGGCAGAGTATGCATCCATATCCTACTTAAGTGTGAGACCAGGTGTTGGTATGAGATTACTCAAGTACTCAGTTGCTCTCCAGAGAACACAAAAATACATGTTCCACAGATCCCAGATACACTTCATCATATTTCTGAGTACCTTGTCTATGAATCAGCTCTTTGTACACATATATTTACACAAAACACGCTTGCAACATTATTTTTCTCTCTAATCACAGTAGAAGCAGACTCAGACAGATATGCTCACTTTGTTCAGCTGAAAAGTAAAACCAGTTTTTAGTCCTAACAAATTAGGACAAAACTAGAAGAAAAGGGAGTAGTGGCATGATTATTAGAATGAAGGGCTGACTATTAAATAATTGTGTCTTTCATTCAGTTATGAATTTTAGAACCTTAAGAAAACCAGTTAATTTCCCCCCTAATTCACAGACCCCAAACCACAGTCAACTTTTGACAGCCCTAGTCAGGAATCTTTGGTCACTGCACAGAACAAGAGTGTCCTTAATTTCAATCTAAACTGAATTTTCACCTGAACAATGCTACCATGTTGATGTGCAATAAAAATTGCAAGCAGTGTAAAAGGTCCCTGGTAATGCTGGAAGTATACAGTGAGGACACCAAATAAGTATACAGTGAGGACACCTGCTACTTCAAGGATATAACTATATTTTTCTTAGTTTAAATTTCAGGACAGATTTGACTTAAGTTCTTCAAGTGGTCCCAATTCCTGAATCCAATACTGACCAAGTCCTGTTTATATTAAAAAGTGTTGTCTTTCCTCTTTGGAAGGAAAATTGTGTGACAGCATAAGAAAAGAAAAAAATCATCAGCTCTTCTAGGACATGTCTTTCATAGAAGAACTTAAGTTCATCATGGCAAGAACCTGCCTGAAAGTCAGACAATGCCAAAAGTACTACCTTATGTCTTGACTTAATTTTTAGATTAGCTTAGCTTTCAAATGTACTGCTGCAAACAGGATAAGATGTTGGTACATTTCATCTTTACAATGTAATTAAAGATTCATGCAGGGTACAAAGCTCCAAATCATTCCCTTACAATACATTCTTTTGAGTGTCATTCAAACTCATCCCTGAAGTATATATTTGTTTGGTGGTTTTGTTCTGTGCAAGTATATTGTACATCAATTTTATTTCATTATCTCACTACAACCTGTACTGATTGTAAACTCACAGATGCTTGTCTAATCATATCAAAACTTTTTACTGTTCAGATTATGAGTACTTTGCTAGCTTTTTAAACTTCTCCCCATTATCTAAGCCTTCTTTTTTATGTAAACTCTGCAATTTTATTGTATATTACAGAAATCTTTCTCTAATTTGATGTCATTCATTTCTAATTTTTTTTCTACTTTAACTATTGTGGCTAATTATACAGCAGATCCAAATCTGCATGAATTTTGCAGACTGCTGCCTGTCTCTCCCGTTCTTTAATTTTCTATTATCAGGCAAATTACTCTAGTGTTGATTGTTAGTCCCTTTTCCCCCTGCCGTGGCCTGATATGCAGATTACAATCAGCCAAGGTCCGTCCACTGGGTCATTCTATAAATCTTTTCTCAAAAGACATTTCTTTACGCTTGATGGATCTCCATTTAACTCTTCCTTCAATGTCCACTGTGCCCCATGCTACATAAATCATTGAGAACAGTCCAGCTCCTGCTATCATGCAAGTCTCTCTGTACTCTGCAGCTTTAGAGTTACTCAGCACCCTAAACTGGGGACCCTGGGTCTGTTCAGTACAGTTTCATCATTGTCATGCATCTGAATCACAGCTGCATGAGCTCCCATCTTTATAGTTCTATAAAATTCAGTAGAGAGAGATAGATCTGTTTGGTGACGAGACAACAGGAAAGCATTGTTTCTCTTGGGGAAGTTATTTAGTGCCTATATAAACTCAGACAACTATTAGCAAAGTTATAACTACTTTACATTTCAAAGATTTTTGTAGGAAAATAAAATTCTTGAAAATTCTGCAGTGCTTGCATGCCTCAAAAGCTATATGATCACCTTCCTGTTCTCTCTCTCTCTCTCTCATTACCACTTGCATCATAACTGAATTCCTAAAAGTTCTGCATCACAGGAAGGAAGAAACAGCACCATGAACAATTTGAGCACTACATAAAACTTCCCATGAGATCTCTTCCATTCTCAGTTACTGAGATTTGCTCTTTACACATGATGGACTTGATTCTTTACAATCAAGATTTTAGGGTAGAGACCCAATACAGCTCAAAGCACATCCTGGCAGCTGTTCTACTTGCTGATCTGAATGCCCTGGCTTTGAGAGCAGATTTAAGTCAAAGTAGATGTTCCATCCTACATGTTCTTGGAAACCCCTCTGCTCCAGTGACGTGCTGAGAGCTGTGTGTGCAAGCACACTGAGTGATTTTTGTTCCAGGAAGGGAAATTCTCAAATACAGAAACTGTAGCTTCTGAATCAGTGAGAGGATCTATTATCCTAGAAGGCAGACCAGTTGCTTCCAGCCAATAAATTTTGGATCTACTCAAAGTACAAATTACTGTAAATTACAGGAAAGAACCCATCAGGCTGGCATTTCACAGCTAATTCTGGGCTTGGCTATGTGAAGTTTACAAAGGTTGAAATAAACCCTCTGTACAAATTTAAAATGAATCATGCAGTGGTTCATTTTTCTTCCAACCTAAAATACATTATTGTCAAGGAAGCCAAATGTGTTTTGATGCGCACATGTTGTACAAAGCCCTACAGGATGTAACTGAATCACACCGAAAATTGTGAGAAGCGTGTTATTCCTCCCATAAAGTCCTCACTGAAAGAAAATTGTCCAAAGTGCATATAATCAATGTGAAAGCACAGTTTACGTTGGCTGTTACACATGTCAAGCTCTATTAAAATTGATGCTTCCCAAAGTTAGTGCAAAAAGCCACTTACAGTCCTATTTCTTTTTAAAAAAGGGAAAAAATACAAAAAAACTCCAGAAAACTTGTATTTAGGTTTTCAGGTCCATCTTCCCTTAGGGTAGTATCATACTATTGGAAGACTGAAACAGAGCTGACCAGTGTGAGGGACTAAATGGAGCTGCTGTGCCAAGCCGGGTTGTGTTCCACTTGTGTGAATGCTTCATTAACCTTTACTATGTTTCAGTTTTGTCATCACCAAAAGAAAGTAAAAAACATCTAGAGCTGAGCAATTTTTTTTTTGTCACTGAGCTCATTGCTTGACATTCTTTTTCATTCAGTGGAGGGAAATAGTTACTCCTGGCAGACAATTTGCTGAATTTGCATTAGGTGTCTGAAATTGCTTAAATGAGTTTTGCCATGATATGCTATTTAATTATGCTGCTGTTTTTAGATAAGAGATGTGATGCCATGAACAGGCCACTGCCTATGCTGTGTTCCTTGACTGTAGCATTTATACCAGCCTAAAATAGTTTGAGGAAACATTAGAGCCAATTGGAAGGGGCTTTGAGCAAGCAAGTCCACGGAGAGGTGTCCCAGCCTATGGTAGTGGGCTTGGAACTACAAAACCTTTAAAGTCACTTCCAAGACAAGAAATTAGGTGATTTTCTGATTCTATCACTGGTTCAAGCCTCCAGCTGGGGAAAACTGGATTGGTCACAACTTCGGGGAATGACACTGACATTTAACAGAGGAGAATCTCTCCCCTTTTTTCTCAAAATCACTGGCTTGCTTTTCCACTTGTTTTAAAAATAGATATGGTTTGAAATGGTTTTGATGGCTTGATCTCATAGGAACTAAAACTTCCTCACAAAGGGAAGCAGGGAGGGCAGGTACTGATCTCTTGTCTCTGATGACCAGCGGTGGGACCTGAAGGAATGGCCTGAAGTTGTGTCAGGAGAGTTTTCTTTTTCCCTGTGGCTTCCCTGGTCACAGCACCAAGCCTGATGGAGCTCAAGAAGTATTTGGACAATAATCTCAGGCCCATGGCCCTATTCTTGGGGTTGTTCTTGGCAGAGCCAGGGCTTGGAATTGATGGTCCTTATGGATTACTTTCAACTTGGTACAAAACCACACTATTGTTTGTCACTGTTGTTTTGAATGCTAAATACCAACAGTTACACATTTTCAAGGGAGACTGGAAAAGCACCTAGCAGGGAAATCCTTCTCAGACAGCTGGATACTGAGACTTTGTCCAGGCTTAGGAATGGTAGGGGTCTTGAAAGGACTGAAAGGCACTCTCCTTTATCTCCTCTACTTGCCCATATCTTTTATCCTTCATGAGACATTTGCTTTACACCTCAGTCAGAGACAGGATGTTGGGCTGTGCAGACCTCTGGTCCGATTTATTTTAGCTACCCTGATGTTCATGAGTACTCAGGTCACAGTTTTTGTTTGTGTGTAAGCACTGGGAAACCTGACTATTGTCTCTGAAGTCTGGAGAAAGCATCCCCAGACTTTTTGAGCTTCTGTGTGTGTTTAAAAAGGCTATAATTCTGGAAACATACAGGGTTTCCATATCTACCTGAATTTTGACACTGTAAAATATCAAACAAATAACATGGTTGCTTGCATAAGAGTTATATGTATGCTAACTTCATATCTTAATCAGGAGATTAAACTCAGTTATCTTGATACAAAATTGGTCCAATTCCATCTCACTAGTTTCTCCTCTCAATTACACTGGTTCAAAGCTGATGAGTTGGAATATTTTATTGCCACAGTTTTAGACTAAAGAATTAAACTAACTGTGAAAAAAATACAGATAATATTTCAGTTAATACTCAGTTGGGAAGAATGGATATTTGATTAAATTTGAAACTGTTTCTACATGGCAAAAAATACATTCAAGTGTGATTACACTCAAGGATTCACAAACAGGGACAGAATGCATGCAGGGAAAGAAAGAGGGAAAAATTCATGTTCAGGCATTATTGCCAGTTACAGGTATTCAATGGAAAACTAATACCTGAACACTGCCTTAAGGTGACATTTTCACTGTCAATGCCACTAGTGGATTGTCAAGACCATTGACTAAGATTAAGGGGTCTGAATTTGCTTTTGTACACATTTTGGGGAGAAAAAATTATTCTCTTTGACACTGAGGGCTCAAGAGTCAGACTTTGGGGTGACATGAGTCCATGAATAGCCACTGAAATCAAAGACACTGCTCTGGCAAGCACTTTCAGCAATGTTAAAAATTAGATTAATCTAGGAGCCAATTTTATATAGCAAATTGCAAATGATTCTCTGGGAGGATATTTCACTAGAGTGGTAGGGAATTTGACTTATGAAAGGGATTTCAGTGTGTTCAGATTACTGGGAAACTAGAACTATGGGATCCTCAGGGATCCATTCAATGTCATGTTTCTGCAGAAATGAAACATTAAGATTGCATGTAATGCAATTCATGCAAAGTACCTATCCATAATTCCATGGCTACCATCCTTTCTCTCTGGAAAAAAAAAAAAAGAATACATAGCTAAGTTTCAGTAACAAAATAGCAGGCATGTGTATAACAACAACACAAAGATTTACCCCACATTCTTTCTTCCACCATTACTTCCCTGTCTTTGATTTCCCCTATCTACACAGTCCTGTTTCTATAACTCCTATCTTCTCCTGATTTCAATCTCCCTGCTTTGCTTTCTTTTACAAGGTCATGTAAACATCTTGGGATTTTTTTTTATTTTTTTTAACCTTTTTTTTTTTACCTTACCAGAAATCCTAGGATTAAAGTACATTGTGGGATATTCCAAAGTATTCAGACAATTCTAATAACTGTTTTTAGGAAAATACTTTCTCTGAACACATAAAAAAAATGATGCCTTGGTACCTTTACCCACATTGTGTCCCTTTCTCCTGGCATTATGGATTTGCTTTAGATTGAATTTTAAAGTAGCTTCTCTCAAGCAGAGAAGTACTGTTTTTCTTTAGGGTTTCCTGATGTTCCAGGGTTTTTTTTTTGCCCTTGTTTGTTTAATGGGTATTTGACTCAATACATACCATCTTAACTTCCTTTTTTCTTCATTTGCTTTTGTTTTCCTGTATTGAGTGCACTGGTGAGGGAGGGAGTTGTGGTGTGCATGTTGTGCAGTACAGTTAGTGGTAAATTAGAGGATAGAAGTTTAATTTAAATGTAACAGGAGTGAAGTCATTGAGATTGGACTTGACTGCTCCCAGTTTCTGTTTGTTTGGTTTTTTCTACTTGGTGGGATACTCCAGGGGAGTGGGAGTGCTTTTCACCACCACTGGGTAATGGATGGTTCTGAAGATGTAAACCCTAGATGAGGAGATGTTCCATATTGATTCTATTGGACCTGGGATCTAAATAAGATTCTTGAGGAAAGTTGCTATGAAAAGTTGCAAATATTCACTGTTTTAGTTACATTTCAGTGATAAGTGAGTAATAGTAAATGAGTTCACCTAATCTGATTCTGAACTGCTGTACTCTCTTTGTAACTTGTAGAGAAAAGAAGAAGTTTTACTTAGAGATAAACCTAGACCTAGATAAATTTCCTATGTTCGGATAACACTTATGGACTGGATAGCTCAAGGAAGATACTATGTAAGAACTAATTTTCAGTTTGTCAATCCAACACAATAAATAAACATACGAGCAGGGTTTTCACTGTGGTATACTTCATGCTATGGACTTCTCTATGGTAAGTAATGCAAGTAAGAATGATAAATCCATATTTCTTTTTCTTTTTGTCTTTTCTTTACCTTTCTTTTTAAAATTATTTTGTCTTGTTGTTTCTTCTCTTTATTTTCTTTTTTTTTTGGTAATTCCTCGTTTTTCTTCTTTTTAAAATTTCTCTCTTTTATCTATTCTCTTTTTTCTTTATTTCTTTTTCCTTTTTTCTCCTCTGTTTCTGGGGTTTTTTTGTTTGTTTGTTTGCTTGTTTGTTTTAATTTTATTTTTCATTATTTTCTTTTCTATATAAACCTGTTCATTCTTTGCCATGAACTCAGTTCAGCTTTAATCATCCAGAAAGGACAGCCATGAGTTGCAGACACTGAGACCGTCATCTTAATGTCCTGATTCTTTGCCTCCCTGGCATGAGCTACAGCAGCTTTAGTTTTTTTAGAGGTTGTTTTAGATCAAATGGAAGGCACCTACTCAGATGGACCTCTCCACCTACACTAGATGACATCCTCTAATGCCTCTTTTCCTCCAATGTACCTGATTATTCTTAGAAACATAAAAGAAGATTATACAATATGTCCCAATACTTCCTTTTAGCTAGAAAGCACCTATTACCTAATGTTTTTAGAGGAATTTTGGATAGCACAATTCCACTGAAACCAGCACGGCTATGTTACTTTAAACCTACTGAGGATTCACCTGTGTTCTAGTCAGGAGATAGTCTCAAGATCCAGGAAGTGAAAATCTACCAATGTACCCAGCAGTGCGAAGCAGCCACTATTTTATTTCTAGTGGCTTTTTTCACAGTGTGCCCAGTGATTAAACAGTTCAAAACAAACCTTCAAAGGTAATTAAGAACATTTTTCTGATCATAGATATTATTTCTGGTGTCAATATACTGTGGAAAGAATATAGTGGCCCAGACTGCATTGCTGGTAAATGGATGATGGGATACACTCAATCCAATTAAAACATCTCAATCTAAAGTTCTAGGTTGTTTGACTTTCCCACCTTGAGTAGAGATTGGTTTTATGAACTACAGTCAGTGAGATGAATTTACGTTCAAGTTCAGTTGACTCAGTGTAAACTAGGTAGCAAACCACTTTTTGAAAAATGGATTTATATAGTAAAAAGGTAATGTCTTTATTTTTTTCCTAAAAAAGGGAAATATTCTTTATACAAACAGAATTGACATTTTAAAAATTGCAAAATTACTTGTGCTACTTGGAGATGCATCAACCCTTTTATGGTTCCTGTGATTAGACTTCATCCAATTATAAAAGTTTCTGAAATTCAGAACAGGAACAACCTTGGAAGAAAAATACATTTTCAAGATTGTAAACAAACATCCCTAATGACCTGAAAACAAATAGATAGGCAAAAAATTACATGTTCCTTTCTTTTCCATCCTGTTTGAGGCTAACATTGAAACCTTATTGCTTCTTCCTTCTTGTATCCCATTAAAATCTTCCCTGCCTTGTTCACAGTTCTGTTGTCCACAATCAATTCTCTGTCTCCCAGTGATCTTATTTTAATATTTGCATGCAGTTGTTGTTCAGTCTTCATTTTACTAAGCTGATGCATATTGACTTGCTATCACAGAGACAATAACAATAAATTCTTAAACAAACAGAGCTCTTGGACCTTTCATGATAGCATATTTTAGCAAACAAAGTTTTAGCCTTAAAGTAGCAAGAAATTTGATTTTCTTTTTTTTTTTTCTCACTGGTACTGTAAAATCTCTAATTTATCCTTGTTTCTTCATTTCTTCTAAAGAGATACAGAAAAAAAAATCCCAATAAACCTTTTGGTGTGGTATACTTTCTGTTTATAAATGCAAATAATTAGAGCATACATTATTTCCGTTGCTTTCTTTTGACTTATGTTCTTGACATTGATTGCTGTGACAGAAACTGCAGGAGCAATGCCCTGGCTTCCATTGGTCTGAAAACATTCTTGACTTTGGACATCATGTTTTTAAAGCAGGAAGGAATTATGGTCAGAGGCAGTGGAAGTCCTGCACAAGATGTGGGTCTACCCAAGATAAATCAGCATTTTGAAAAATGACCTTCAGCAATCTTCCCTTTCACACCTCCTGTCATCTTGAAAGGTGCATTTAAATTTTGAGACATAATTTGTGCTATGTCTGTCTAATTTACCTCCTTCCATACACAGACACATAGACACAAACATATCACTTGGGTGTTTTTTATGCTTAGAGAAAACAAACCAGTGTAAGCTGTAATAGAACTGCTAATGAGCTGATTCTATCTACCAACCTATTTAAAATTCTGTTCTCTTTCTGTTTTGCATTTGGTGGGGTTGTAATTTTAATTTTCAAGTCCAGTCTTATTTCTTCTCCTTAGTCTTCAGCTTTCCCACACCACTGTGCACAGTCCACGCACCCACACAGGCACACAAATCACAGCACTCTGACTGGGAGGGATCATTTATGCTTCAGTGCTCTGCCTTGAGTTGTTTCCATTTGTTGGTACCTGATATATACTTATTTATCAGGGGATGGAGATTATAATGTCACCCAGAAATCTAGGGATGGTCTGGAGATTAGAAACAAACAAGATATTTCCTGTGGTTTATAGTAAGGATATGTTATATGGAGGAAGGAAATGTGAAGGGGATAGGTGACATAACTCCTCTATTTCAAATTGTGTGATGTATATATATTTCTTAAAAAAGTCAGTAGTAAAGTGTTTGGCACTAGTGAACTGTCATAACCTGAACATTGAATTCATCACAATTTTGCCTTAGTTTTTCTTAGTTAAATATCTAAAAGATGTAATCTCCTGATGCATTTTAATCAAAAACGTTCCTACTATTTATTCCATTTGATAGTGTCTTAAAAACATAAAAAGAAGTTACAAAGCATTACAGGAGTTGTTAGGATCTTCACAATGTAATATTAATAAATCAGATTGAATCAATTAATCTGTTCCAATGGCAATCTCATCCATTTTTTGAATTATTATTCACTGCACTTGCTTTCCTATTGCTTTTCCTAATCTAATTTTAGATGTCTGAACAACACCTGCCGGAGAATATCCCAACATTCCCTGGGAGAATCATACAAGCCAATCAAACATATTCACAGTATACTTTTCAGCTGATCATTTGCTCCATGTCTTTCATCACTAGTGTACTTCTTTATCTACCTTAATTATTTATTGCCTTTATTTGGCAAAAAAATATTTGTTTATCTATAGTATGGTTAAATATTTTCTTCAAAGCAATGTTTCTGGTTTTGAATTGTGTATTTTTTTAAAATTTTCTACAATTATTTATGTTTCCTAAAAAAATTGAGCCAAACAAAATACTACTAAAAAAAAATCAGAAACCTTCCTCACACTCATATATGAAGACTGATTTTCCCAACTTTAGTAAAAGATTAAGCAAGATCAGTTGACTCTGAGACAGAATTTATTGTGTTCATTTTGAAATAGATCTAATTATAAATGTGCTTTGATGACAGGCAAACACAAATGTGGGGTCATTTCAGCGCATTCCAACCAGACTATGGCTGAGGTTGGAATTCAGGAATCTGGTGGAAAAACAGACCATAACTGCTGAAAAATGTATACTTGAGTAGTGGATTCACCTTTAAGCAATAAGTTCTCTTCTGTAGAGCACAAAGTGGTAGATACCATGAAGAGGTAAAGAATGTGATGTGTTTGTGTGGGGTTTTATGTGTATCACCTCCTTAAATTGTTTGGATAGCTGGCTTAAAGAGAGGACTAAAATCCCAATTTCATGCAAACCTCCAGATAAAACAATGGTGATTGTAAGGCAGAGAAGAAGAGAAGGTCAAATTTGGAGGGGAAAAAACAGTGAGTATTGGTGGTAAAATAATCAATTAAATGGGAAAAATCTGGAAGAATAAACAAAATGGATTGATTAACAGTATTGAAAAGATAAATATTGAGCGGTTGGCACTCAAGCTATAGTAACTTCCATGAGTCCTCATGAAAAAGACTTGGTTTTTGAAAGAGATTAAGATGGGAAAAAAGTCCATCTTATCATAGTAACCTTTATGATCAAATATTCTCTTAAGCTGTCAAGTTTGCTTTAATTCTTTCCTCAAATAGTGAAGCCAATCTGCACACAGCAGTCTCCTTGAAAGCAGTGTCCCTCACACAGAGTTTCTTCAAAATATGGGGCTTGGGAATTTTACCAGCACAATAGTCTAGTTAGGGAATCACAGCCTCACTTCTACCCTAAAATATAGATACAGCCTCAAATGCCTTGGCTCCTGAGCAGGGCGTTTGTTTCATTAGTGGAAAGAAAGGATAAGTAGAGTTCAGAAACTGAAGGCCCTATGCAGAGTCAGGATCTTAACTGCTGGTTTACTCCAGGATGACTTGATTCTGTGAAAGGCCTTAGAACAATAGAATTAACTAAACGTCCCTCTGACTAAAGTGATGGAACAGGAAAGAGAATTCTCTTGTGCATGGGGTAGGGTTTTCCTTGCCACTACTGCTCTTTCTTTAGCAGAAATGCATGCAAATATTTAGATCTACCTATGAAGTAGATTTCTCAACTTCTGCTACAATAAAAAAAACTCAGAGGTTTTACTGTTAAAAGAGAGGTGTCTAATTCACACAATATAATCTAGATAATTGCTTCTGACTGCCAAATTCCACCACAGAGCAGTGTAGGCATTTTGCAGTCCAGCCAGACCCATATGGACATTTCATACTCTCTCATAACCACAAATGACAGTAGATGTTTTTCTTCAGTCAGTTGAAGCAAATTCTTTCCTTGCAAACACAATAAAACCTACAGAGATATTCAGCTTATGAAGTTTAGATGTGGGTTTTAGAACTAATTACATAGTTTTTTGGACAATCAACATCTGTGAATTATTATGTAAACTTAAATATATCCTCTCTATGTAGACAACTTGACACCAATGTCTTCCTTGCTTCCTGGACCATCACTATACTTTATCCAGTGTCCATATACCTGTCTTCACTACAGGGCCCAGAAGCAGACACAAAACTGGAAATGTCTCACCAGTGCTGAGCAGAGGGGAAGGATCATCTTCCTTAAACTTCTGATAATGTTCTTGGTAGTATAGCCCAAGGAGTTGTTGTCCTTCTTTGCTACAAAACCAGAGTTTTTATTCAATTTCTTGCCCACCAGAAACCCCCCAGGTCCTTCTCTACCAATGCTACTTTACACAGTTGGCCTCCAGCTCATCTTGGTACCTGGAGTTATTTTTCTCCAAGGCTTTACATTTTCTTTATTTGAGGAACTTTTGCTGTCTCTTTAGGTCTTCTTATTCTGGAAATATTTCCTTGTCTGGACTTCAAGGTTACTATCTTCCGCACCTGAATACCTTTGTGAGCAGTCTATACTTCATTAGGCTTATTTGGGAGAACAAAATTCTCTCACACCATATGCCCACAAATGCATCAGTCTGACAGGCTTTTACCTTTTTCTCACTTCACAGAAGGAATATTCCTTCCATAGATCCTTTGAAGAATCAAATCTCTCAAAGTGTTTTATTACAGTTAGAGAGTGCCAACTTTATAGCAGTATAATGACCCAGTGGATCACTCAATATACGGCAGACCTTCATGAAATTTCCTCTTCACTCTTTCTAGGAAGGCATTCCAGGTGCTCTCATTTCAGGGCTCTGCATTCCACAGGTGGCCTGATGGGGAAAATCTGGGTGATATGGCATCAAGTTACAGGGGATTTCATCCTTTATAAATTTTAGCCTGATCATTCATTCAAAAATTATTGCAGAACAATGTATGTGTTCTGAACTATGCAAGTCCTCATCAACTGTTTCCTTATGATAATGCACAAAGGTCATAGGTAGCCTCCTAAAGGCTTTTCTGCCCATTTTATTCCTGCATTCACTCTCACCTTCAGCTTCTGCCTCTGCACACGCTTGTCCTCTTCTCTTTGTCTCCCTCTCCTTGTCTCCTCTCAAGGCAACAGAGCCAAGAAAGTCTGGGATTTGCAACTGTGTGATACCTACTCCACCACGATGTCAATTTAATTTGAAACAATTTGACAACCCTCATACTAACACAGGATCAGAGACCACAATGATAGTACAACATCCGTCTCTTGTTAAGCTTCTTACACCTGCTATTGCTTCCCTCTGTAATTGCCCTAGATCAGGAGACCTATTGTAAATGCGTTAAATTTTGCTGACAACACAAAGCTGGGAAGACACAGGAACTCAGGCTTAAGAGGCAAGGAAAATTCAACAAGATTTCTGGGCTCTGGGCTGTTACGCAGCAAATGAAATTCGGTATTGACAAACACACATTAATGTAATTGGTCAAGGGAAGTGTGGGACTAAGAGAGCAAAACTGCTGAGTAAGAAAAGGAAGGATTTAAAGGGACTCTGATATAATGTTCGTATCAGGGCCGACACCAAAATCTCTGTTCAAGTACAGAGAAAGTCTTTGAATGTTGAATTGCCTTTGCCTGACTTAGAGTTATACATATTACCTGTTTCTGAAGTATTTCACTGCATTTAACTGGTAAAGCTGTTGTCTAAATGGTAGACTGAGGCCTCATCACCTCATAAAATCTCACTCAATGTTTGTGATAAGTGACTTTGATCACTTGCAACCTAAACACCAATGCTAATTGTGGGATCCATATTTATCCAATCAACATCATCACTGGCAATTAATTATTAGATACTTTACTGAGCAAAAAACCCAATTAGTCCTTTTTTTTTTTGATAGAGTAAGCCCCATATTCCTGATATACTATTATCTGAAAGTGTTGTGTGTGTCCCTTTCAGGAGGATTACCTAAGGACTAGTTTATCACAAATAACAAAGGACGTGATTCATCTTCCCTAACTTCAGTTGTCTAAAATTTAGAGGCCTAAGTCTGATTTCATTACCTAAGAATTCCTTCATGACAGTCCAGAATAGAGAGTAACAGACATTTCTAGAGATTGACTTGTATTAATCTAGGTTTGATATATATCTTAAAGTGAGCCAATCACTCCAGGAAGGATTTATTGACCAGTTCATCTATGTTTGGACAAATGAGTCCCACCTAGTAATCCAAACTGTTCCATCAGAAACATAGCTTTTTAATTGTTTCTTTTTACATCCCTTCTCTTTCTTCTCTTCCAGCCTTTATTCACAGTAAATTGCCATTTTTCTTCTAATATGTATGTGTCAGGTGAATTTCAGTGCCATGAGTCCCATGGATTGAAAACATGAAGCTATGACTATCACCTAAAAGGTAAGAAAAAAGAACTTTTTGGCTACTCTGGGCTGCAGGTCATAAAGATCCATGACTGTCATTGTCTTTTCAAACTCTCTCACTTTTCTTGCCAAATTCCTGATAATACTCTTCTACAGAATCACAAGTTCTGTGCTGTAGCTGTTCCTCAATTATTTCCTACTCAGTGCACACTGCATCAATTTTCTCATGTTCACAGGAAGGAGTTGAGCTTGCTCTGTTTTGCTGAAGGCTTGTGCGTTTACTGCAGTATTTTAGAATTGTTTGCAGTGATGGCCATGCTCTCCTTTACACGCGTGTCTGCAGCATTGGTCTTGAGATTCGCATGTTTCTTCATTTTCCTCAGACTCCTTGAACCAGGGCACGAATTTAAAATGAAAAGGAGATGATTAATTCAGCCTGAGTGCAGCAGAAGGATATGAAAAGCTGTAGAAAAACACAAAATAAACTGTGATCCTTGAGAAACTGTGAGAATAATTTCTCCATGCAGAGGAGATTTTTGTTCTTTAAAACCAGATCTGTGACTTCATTGGGGCCATCAATAATTTATGACCATGCAAGTCCACTCCTATTACTAACTCCTACCGTCATGGTCAAGCTGCAGCTCTACATTTATGCTTTTGTGGTACAGAGACTCAGCCTCCAGATCATGCTCATCATTTATTCAAGCTGATTATGACTTGATTTCCACTTAGAACAAGCTGAGAGGTCAAGAAAGGCAAACTCAGGCACAGGAACTGATCCAGACGACGAGTATCTGGGTGCAAGCTCTTCCTGCTGTTGGAAGCATGGATTTGACTGATGGGAGCTGAGTTAGAGTGCAGACCATGCTCAAGCTTAAGACCATCATCACAGTAGGGTGAGAATAGTGGAACCTAGTGCCTCTCCCCACTAACAGTAATGTCATGGCTTTAATCCTTCTGCACTTTAGACGTTTTCTACAAACCACGAACAAAATTCCACAGTGACAGTTTGATGTGACCTGACAAATATTCCATCATATGAGTAAGGCATCCCATAAGGAAGAAGTCAATAAAGAAAAAGCAGAGAAAATTTTCTTACTCACTCAAAATTTCTCTGTCATGGTAGTTCTTGCCTCAGACCTCAATGCAAGGCCAAGGTCCTGGGTGTGAAAATCAAACTTCTGCCTACTTAGGGACAAGTTAAAGGTGTAGGAGGGGCAAAAAAATGTAGTTTTGATCAACAGGAAGCATTCATTGTACACTAATGGTCATTTTTTTCCTGAAAACCTCAGCAACTTATCAAGGCTGCAAACTGTCATTTTCTTAGTGTTTTAGAAAAGAAGGATGAAGTTAACAAGAGAAGTGACAAAATATACTTCTATGTTCCTCCAGCAATTAGATTCAGGACTGCTGGGTTGGTGTAATTTGATCGTAAATTTGTTATCTGTCTGAGGACTCTAGTCTTAACTCTGGTAGGTTTTATTAACCCTATTGTAATAGATTGGGCAAATAACTGAAATTCAAACATGAAATTGAATATTACAAGGATTTTCATTATTGCATTGTAACTTTTTTTGATGTTGTCAAATACATTTTAAAAAGTAAACCTCAAGATCTGCATTAACTCCCAACATATTAATGAATGCTTTTGTTCCACTTCCAAATTTCATCAATTTTGGTTTCAGAATACTCAGCAACAGCAGAGGCAAGAGTTTAGGACAGGACATGAATTTCTTGGGAGATGTTAGCAAGCTGTGAAAATCAACTTTTTGGCCTGGAGTAAGAGTTTACTTTCCTAATTCTCATTTTATATCACGGAGGGAGGTGAGACAGCATTTGCCCCAGAACAGAAGAAGATAATTTATCAGATGGATTCCTACGGACTCTTCAAACAGCCTATTGTGACCTTTGGTTATTAAACCTTTTGACTGTTAGTTAATTTCAGCAGTGGGGAGGCTATTAGCTGACCGGCTAGATTCCCTGCCCAGCATCTGCTAACCAATGACCTGTGATCTGGGCCATAAAACTGAAATTACATCTGGGCAATAAATATATTTTGGCTTCTAACACAATGAGAGGTGCCATTCTACCTCAATTTATTGATTTTTTAAACATATGCCAGAAGACATGTTGCTGTGTTTTAGTGAAATAATCTGATTTTGGCCTTTATCCACCCATGAAATATGTTTTTACATAGGCTATTGATGCCAGGAATTTTTGGTGGTCTTGGGGACAGAAAGGAGGGAGATGAGAAGAAATAAATGGTAGCAGCTATGGAACTTACAAGTCAAAAAGAATGAAAATTATGATTTCTATCTGTTACAAAATGGGAAGAAAACATAGTTTTGGAAACAGCATGTGCTCATCAGCAGGCATCACAATGTTTATGCCCTGAATAGAGGCATGTGAGTAAGAAAAAAGGTGTATTTTGGTCAACAGGAAGGACTCAAGCCATAAATTCAATACTGAAAGTCCTTTAGCAGTAGAACTAGAAATGATTCTGTAAACAGTGAGAAACTCATGAACTTTGATGTGCCTTCTAGTAATGCTGGTGACTAACAGAAAGGGGAATAGGGGATGAAATATGGCCATTCCATAGATCTGGCTCAGTTACAGTTATGTAGGAAAGGTGCTTTGAGTGCTTATTAATCAGTGCAACATGTTCATAGGTCTGCAGTGAGAGCTGAGATATTTAAAGAAACCTGCACGAGCTTAGTGATTCAAAAGCTTTTGAAATTCATGGAATCATAGAATCATTTATTTTGGGAAAGCCTTCTAAGAACATCAACTCCAGCCACTAAAACAGCACTGCCAAGTCCACCACAAAACCATATCTGTAAGCACCCTAAATGTACATCTTTCAAATATCTTCAGGTCTGGTGACTCAACCACTTACCTTCATTGAGTCACACTGTTCCAATGCTTGACAATCACCTTAATGGAAAACATTTTCCTGTTATCCAATCTAAACCTACCCTGGCACACCTTCAGCCCATTTCCTCTCATTCTATCTTTTGTACTTAGGAGAAGAGACAAATATTTAGAGAACAAAAAAGAAGATAGCCTTCAGTTCAGGAACTTTGCGGTTAAAATTAGAGAAAATATACTTTATTTTCATTGTAGAGGCTATATTTCAATATGTGAAGTGAAATTCAAACAGTCTGTGAACATTTGTTATAGGTGTGGGCACTGTAGTCTGAAGCTTTTTGAAACTCTTAAGATTTTAAGGAACTGGGAAGAAAACACACAAGAAACCAGAAACCAAATTAAAAGAAGCCAAATTGAAATTAACTAACTAAAAGGAAAACAACCCAAAGCAAGGCAACAAAAAAAAAAAAAAAAAGAGGAAAAAATATTTTGCTGGTTTTCTCTATGAACTTTATGATTCAGATAAGATGGTTCAGTGTTTTAAAGTCAAGATCTAGTCAAAAGTGGTAGGCTCTTAAGCGCAATAAGCTTTTGCTGAGTTTCAACATTCCAGAGAAATGCTCTAGACCTTGCTTTACAGCTCTTTTGTGCTACGTGCAAAGCTATACATCTTCCACTGAGACCCTCTTGTGTTACATTTAAACTGTGATTATTCAACTGGTTTCATTATAGTTGACACCTGTCTGTGACAGCTGGATGAAACTGCAACCTAAATACAACCCACACAAGTTTAAGCTTTTAAAGTCATGGTCTCAAGTAAAAGCCCAATCGACAAAAACTCCTTCAAGCTACAGTGATGGAAGCTTGGGAGCTCAACCAGTTCAATCACCCAAACACCCTTGTGATGCAGTGAGAGTGCAGATTTGTTTCTCTACAAAAAAAGCCAAGATTGCTGGCACCTTTGATTAAAGAGCTTCAAGTAGGCAGATGGAGTCTCAGGTTAGAGTACATGACTTGGGCTCCAGTATAAACTAAAAGAGAGCCCCCAAATCTAAGAGTTGTTTTTTATTTATTTAATTTCCTGTGGATAACATTTTCCCTCCACATTCTTTCTGTGCTTTATAGTTTGCAGACTTTCCCCCAAGTTCAAGGTTGATGATGTAATTGTGACTAAAGGAAATGCAGCGTTTGGCTTCTCTTTAGAAGCTTTTTTGGTAACACACCACATTACATTTCTTGCTTGTCATTACATCCTGCCAGCTTTCTGGCACCACTTTTTTTTTTTTCTTTGCTTCAGTTTTACTAGTATGAATTATTCATTGGAAAGAAAAAAAAGGGAAAAAAAAAGAGAGAGAAGAATAATTTGCATTTCCTGATTGGAAGCCAGGGATTATTCATCATTGCCCTGTACATCTCTTATAAAAATGATAAATGAATGTATATTAACTGAACCCTAAAACAAAATAATGTGTTTTTCTAAAAGTTTTGCAGAGCTGCATTTCCATTGTAATTAGTTTACTTTTTTTAACCAAGTGCTGTTAAAGCACCATCAAAATGAAAGCTGAATTCTGAACTGTTTAGAGGAGGCGGGAAAAAGTAATCGTCTACTCAGTGGGTTTTCCTTTCTCTTTTAGAACTACTGAAAATAATTCAAATTGTGGTCTAACTTTAAAATAATTAATTAATTAATAATAATAATAATAAATAATAAAGAATCATAAAAATAATTAAAAACTAAAATACAAAAAACAAACCAAAGGCAAGAAAACAAAATCAAAATCCCTCTTCTAGGAAATTACACTGGAACAAGTAGATAAGTACAGTGGCAAGAAACTTGTTGCATATTTTTTGCCTCATAAGAGACATAATAATCATTTATCCTCCTCCAAACATAAATAAGGAAGAGATTGGTCTTTTCATCACTTTTTGCTGCCTTGATTTATTGAGCTTGTCAAGGTTTAAAAACGGCACTTGGCGTCTAGCAGAGGCTTGAGCCCACAATGTTGTTTCCAGCCATTCCCTCTCTGTGCCTCTCCTGCCACGCTGTAGCCCTGAATTTGGCTCTGAGCTAGGCAGTACATTGCCCCATATGAGACATGATCTTTCAGTGAAGTAAAAGCCCTTTTGTAGGGGTAAAATTGTAATAAGGAGACAGCTGGACCATGTAAGACCTGGAGGCGGGGAGGAAATAATATTGTCCTTAAAAGTTTTGAAGCAAGAAGCCTGGTATATTTCTTCTGTAGAAAAATGTGTTTCCCATTAAAAAATTATTGTTCTTTAGCTGTTGTCATTTTCATCAAACCACAACTAAAAATATCA
>VZSJ01000374.1:1335246-1352762 GCA_013398405.1 Pheucticus melanocephalus | reverse complement strand
CCTTCCCTTCCCTTCCCTTCCCTTCCCTTCCCTTCCCTTCTTCCCTTTTTTTCCATAAAGTTTTCAGAATGAGCACTGTATTTTTAAGCATCTTTCTGGACTTGTAGCATAATGGAGCCTCTGGGCCTTACAATAGAATGAACAATAATTGCTTTAATTCATTGTGCAAATGGAAAAGATCTTCTCAAAATGGCTGTCAGGATCGGCTGAGGTCTATTATACACGTGCATTTCTGCTAATATTTGTAAATATTTTAATAGGCTTGAGTTTTATCTGGGTAAAATTTATTTATCAACTACTATGGTTTATGTGCAAAATATTGCCCACAATAAGTGTGCAGGGCAGTATTAGTCAATATTATGAAGAATACAAGCAAAGCAGTTGAAATAAAAGATAAGCACAAGGAAAGGCTATTTTGCTTTTATTTTCCTGTACTATATGATACAGGATTTCTCCAGTTATAGAGTTCTCAAATAGGATTGTGGACCAAAGTTAATGCTATTTTAGAGACACTGCTTTCATAATATTGCTTTTTGGAGCAAATTGGTTTGGCTAATAAGAAAAAAATATTCTAATAGGAATAATGAGAATAATAAAAAAATTTTCTAATAAGAAAAATTTAGCAAATTCTAATTTTCCAAATTCCAATTCCTGTCCTTAGACAAATATATTTTATAACAATGTCTTCCTTTTTATTTTTATTTTCAAAATACGCTTTTCTTTTTGTTGGGGAACGCTTACATGAAACTGCTCTTTCAAAAGAGTTAATTAAAACCAGGAAAATGATAATGAAACTTTATGTCTACAGGAAAAAGAGTGAGAATTTTTTTTTCTTTCCTAAAAAATCCATTGCTACCTATAACAAGGATTGTTGGGTATTTTTAAAAATATCAATTCTGATATCATTCAGATTTTAATGGATGCATAAATAATATTAATACTAAAATTTAGAGCCTTTCCTAATGATTTAATTTTCTGATTTCTAAGTTACTTAATTAATTAACTCAATTATATAATTATACATATTTTTAAATATTCTTCTTTTACAAATAATCTAGAGGATTTTTTTACAATGTTTTAAGGTCATTTAGGAATCTGAGATTTACTTCAGCATGATGCACACACTGTGTGTATAAACCTCTCCATTTATTCAGTTTTCATTAGGGTGAAATTAAAAATTATTTTAGAATTTGATATAGTTAATATTTATCCTGGACATTCCAAATGGCTTTTCAGAATTTATAACAATTTGATTTATTTATTCTTAAGAATTAATAGTATTAATCAATACAAATTTTAATTGTATTTGTAAGTTCAATTTTAATTTTTTTGAAAAATAAGATAGGTTGAAATTATAAAATCCTGAGTTTCAGAAAGAAATATGTAGAGAAGGTTGAAGTAGATTAATTTGTATAGATTTTGGTGGGGTTTTTTTCAATTGAAGCAAGATGTTTTGACAGATTAAAATGAAATATTGAATGTAAACATTCATGTGAAATTAAAGGTTTCATTTTGAAAAGTTGATGTGAAACATGCATTTTGCATCCAATTAGTATCATAAATTGAAATGCCACACAAATTTAATTCAAATTCCAATTCTAAGGAAAAGGGTTAAATTGGAGCAGAGTTTTTAAAAGAAATATTTTATTCTGCTCCAAACTACTGCTTTTTAAAATCAGAAAGATCATCAGAATGGACAATCCCTTCATACAAGTTTGGATATAATGAAAGCTCATTTTTCAAAGGAAAAACATACAAGCAAACAAATATTTTTCATCAGAACAGTTTAGGTCTAGCCTGATTCCTTACATATCCATCTTGGACGTGTCACAACAAGGTTCTCTGGAGCAGAGACATTTTTACTAGTGTTCATAAGATAGTAACACTCCAGAGAGATGTGTTTCATAAGCAGCTACCTCGTTAAGGAGATTGTTCTTAGGATGTCACAAACAAGGTCAGACACCTTAGCACCAGGAGAAGTGAAAATAAAACAAAAAACAGAAAACAAAACAAAAAACCTAAACAAAAACAAAATCAACAATAACAACAACCAAAGACAAAACAAAAACCAACCAACCAACCAAATAAAAACAAACAAAACTCAAACAACAACAATAAAAACCCCCATACACTAAACAAGTGAACAAAAATGCTAGAAATTGTTCAGGTATTGTAAAAAAGAAAGGACTCTTTGTAACAAAAACATTCAAGAATGCAAAAGAAGAATTATCCAGCTGGATCTAAGTTGCTACAGAGCACGCAGCACACAGAGTCAGGAATAACTGGTCTGAGTTTTAGCTATCATTATTTAGGTAGAATAGTCTGAGAAGTTCCAGAAACATCATTGTGTACTAAACAATTAACTAAACAAAATCATGGATGTTACTTTTATCAGATTATTCCTATCGATGAACATTTGTCAAGAAGGAAAAAGAAATAATGACAGATTATATCCTATCCAGGAGTTACTGTTCATTTCTATTTAATATTTTTTGATTTGTTCTATGTTTTCAAACATGTATGGGCTATTTCCTGTGGAAATGTTCAGTTGGACATGCAGCCATTTTTTAAGAAACTACATAGATCATCAGAGATATTTGTGCTTTCTTAAGTCTTTCTCTGATTGAATATAATTCTAATTTCCAGATCTGTTTTAAATGAAGTTTTAAAAATAAACTATATCAAAATAAGAGAAAAATTGAATCAAAATAAATAAAAGACAAAAAAAACAAACCAAAACAAAGCAAAATAAAAAAAGACGACTAAATAAAATAAAAATAATAATTAAAAATGAAATTAAATTAAAATAAATGAAATGAAATGAAATGAAATGAAATGAAGCTAAATGAAATGAAATAAAATAAAACCCAGCCCTTTCTGCCTTATCTCAAATAATATTTAGCCAATCTCTTTTTTCTCGAGGTTGTGTGATGGCATGATAATTAGAAAATGTAATATAATGAAGAGGAAAATGTGATCTGTAAAGGCTGACATATTTGTCTACAGCCCACATGGCCATTTTTCTAATGTGTATTACTATGTTTATATGTTATCTAGTTATGTCTGAAGTTGTTAGGCACAAGTAAAGACACAAATTTCTTTACCTAAAAGGAACCTGGTTTCAGAGAGTTCTCCCTTCCTATTAACTTAAATCTGTGCTGCTTTCAAATAAAATTAAGGGGAAAATGCAGGAGAAATGACTTACCCATCTCTAGCTCTTTTACAAAATGAGTCAGGTGAATGGTGGTGGACATAAATGCCTAAATGTAGGTACAAGGCAGAAAACCTCTTTCTATGATAGCTCAGCATTTAATGACTGTAACAGGTACATTTTCCCAGACACATCATAGGAGCAGTGTTAGAGGCAAAGGAAGATTGCTTGATCTTAAGAATACACCTGCAAATCAGCACAGAACCTGTAGCTTTTAAATTTATTTTTAAAGTTGTTTTTCTTTTGTCCTAAGGACATTTCTGTACAGGATTATCAATATATAAAAAAATTATTTTTCGGGTTTTGGTTGGGTTTTGTTTTGGTTTGGTTTGGTTCGTGTTTTATTTGTTTGTTTGTTTGTTTTCTTTTCTCCCTTCACTGTCTTCTTTGACTTTGCTTTTATTTTAGCTGAAAGATGAGAATTTCGTCTCCAAATATGTGTGTACTGTATCCTAAAAGGTACGACTCTCACATGCTGATGTACAGGAGATAGGTTTAAACTACACAGTTGAGGTAGTAATGATAATACTGTCATAAAGCCTTGGAGATCCTTGGCCTGAGCACATTTATCTTCACTTGAGTTCCTGGCTGCATTTGTACAGTCTGCGCCAAAACCTTGGTTTCTAGTGTTCCTTTTCCTAAGTAATTAACTGAGTAGTACTTTGACGTGTCTTTGAAACCTTCTGCTGTAACTTAGTTGGGCTGTTGTTGAAGATGAGTGTTTTCTATACACCGAATTTGGCCTCTATTTATTCACAAGACTCCTCTATTCTCAAATGTGAGAAATGTAGAGAAGAAATTCCACTCCATGAAAGAGAGGAGTCCATTAATCACTCTATACTGATAGTTGCCAAGAAGAAAATTCATCTAAGGCATTCTCTTTTGCACGCTGGAAAGAAAGAATGAGAGCAAGAGAGGTAAAAAGAGAAGCAGAACATCTTGAAATACTAATAAAAACAGGCAAGTTATAAAATATTATTGGAGAGATGCAAATTTTAAATACTAAAATATTAAAATTGATTGAGGTTGTGAAATAAGTATATTACTTAGTCCTCTGTGCATTAAAATTAATTTTTCATCTTCTTATCTAAGCAGCATTCATATTGGCTTTTGCTGAGCATTCTTAATATTTCATATGCTTAAGGGAAAAAAGCTGTACTCTGACATCTTAACGTCTCTGAGAATGTTTAACTTTATTTCTTTTTCTTCTCCTATGCAAAAGATTTTCAAATCACACATGAGCAGGACGAAAGAGAAAAAACAGCACAGTTTTGCTGCACCATTCTGGGCTTTATTTCCCATCTGATTGTGTATGCAAGTCCTAAGAGTTCTATTCTTCTCTACGTTATTATTTTTCTCTTTGTTTCCCACTATCTCACTCATGTGGCTTGCATCATGCAGTAGCCCCAGCAATGTTGAGAACATCAATAATTTGATTGTAACTGAACAATAATAAACGATGAAGCAACTTCATCTGAGCTGGAAGATCTGGCCTTAACCTCTCTCTATTTACAGCTCTGGAAGGCTTGTATTCAGGAGAATTTAAATCAGCAGAGACACGCCAGTCCTCATGTAGTGCAGCGCTGACATAAACATAGCTAAACTGCTGCTATTAGGAGATAAGTTCTTATTTTGTAGCCCACAAACAAAAGGTTTTAGTATATCATCGTTGGTGCTAAAAGCAGCATAGGCAAATGGCCCTGGATAAGGCAAACAAGTGCTTAAATCACCACAGCTTGGTCTCTGCCAGGAAATTAAATATGTAAAACCTTCAATATTATGGTCCTTATATTCACATGCTGAGGCTGAACCATGTGATACAGGAGGGTTTTATGCCCTAAGGGCCACTCTCAGCCCTGCAGTTCTTTCAGTGAAGCTGTAATTTTGTACCTTTCAGCATAAAGTTATATGCAGACCTGTGTGTCCTCCCGAAATTGCTCTATTCCTAGTGCCCTGATCCTTGCCTTGGGGCTGGTGTGGGTGAATCCTTACATGGTTACAGACAATTACAGCTGGACCCTGAGTCATATGTGTACACTCCTAATTGCAAGTGCTAGAAGTCAAGGAGTCTTGACTAGACTCTCATGGCATTGAGGAAGAAAAGATTTTGACATGATATTGCCTGCCCCCATCCCAGAGGAGGAAAAAAACCCAAACCCAACAAAAAAAAAAAAAAAAAACAAAAACAAAAACAAAACCAAACCAAACCAACCAACCAAACAAACAAATTCGCAAAACAAGACAAAACAAACAAAACAAAAAAGGCAAACAATCAATAAAAACCCCAACCAAACAAAAAAAAACACAAAAAACCCAAAAACCACCCCCAAAACAACCAAATCACACCAAGATCCCTGAATACTGAATATTTGACTTTCCCATTAGTCCTTTCATTGACAGTAATTCCTTCATGGAAGCACCCACTATGTGTGAAGCTCAGACTGTCTGGAAGCAGTGGTAGGGTGAATTGAGATTAGGAGAGATCATTTTGATTGACCAAAGTTTATATGAATAAAGGCCTGCATACTTCTCACATGATTTTAAGTGTAGAATTTAGTATTTATGGAAGTAGAATGGATATACTAAACTCCCACTGCAACTGATGGAGAGAGATTAACCTCTTCATATCATTGGAGCCACAGGTCACTGCTTAAAAGAGGGTGAATCCAACCTCTCTGTCCAGTGAGTCTTTTCCATTGTCATCCAATTCCTCCACATTATTTGCGCACATTCCCTTGTCCCTCCTGCTTCCTGTCCCCTTCTCCCCACATCAGAATTTTACTATGCCCTTGACTATTGCAGGAACTGACATTTTGCCACACTCTTCTCCATGGCCAGTAGTCAACAGTGACAATCTTTTCCTATAGACATTTCACCTGAAGTAATCTGTGTCACTTTAGTTAGTCATTTATACCACAGTTACAGAATAGCAGGATTTCTAGAGGAGTGGGGACTCTTCTGGCCTGTTTTTAAATGTGCCCAGAAGATGCCTGGACACATCTTACTGAAGTTCTTGACAGTACAAACTCAGATTGTTTTCATACCCTGCTAAAAAACAACACTGTACTAAATTCAGCCCATGCTCATATTGAATGCTACCTGGATTTGGTTTTGAAAATCATAGCTTCTGTATATGAAAGAGCTATCTTTACAATTCAGGGAAAAGCTGAGCATGTATTGTGACATATATCAAAATAACGTTAAATCTATGTTCATATTGCATATGAGATCCCTAAATCTACCCTCACAAGCTACAAAAAAACTTTAAAAAGTCAGGTTTTTTAGCCTAAACATTAACAGATTCCTACTCCTCTGTATGGCCTACACACATGAAAAGGAGGAATGGTTTCTTTCTCCTGCTGAATTGTGTCTCCCAGACTGTGGCTCAAGCACAGAACATCATAGCCAGAATCTCTTGATTTTAGCAGTTAAGTTGCAGTTAGATCCCTCATGATCTAACAATTTTTCTTACAAATGAAAATTTGTCAGTTTTAAGAGATCAGAGATGCAGAAAGATCTAGATTAAAACCTATCTGTAAACTGGTGTCTAAACTAACAAGCCCCTCATCAACGACTACAGAATACACTAGGAAAAACAGCCTCATCTGTGGATAAACTATAAAACTCAAGACTGGTGGAAAATTCAGGGTTTTCTTCTGTATCCTTGTTCTCTGAGCCCAGTGAATTCAACAGCCATTCCAGGGTTTGTTTTCATTTTGTCTTCCTTTTCGTTCATTATTTTTAAGGTACACATTTTGATTAACTCCATTTTTAAGAGCTTATTTTGAAGGCATCTACATTTAATCTCTGTTTCTCTGAAGAAGGAAAGAAATGAATGACACAGAACAAACATATTTTTTTTTCCTCTGTTTTATGCCTGTCGACAACTTTGGATCTCTCTCTTAATTCTGGAAATACTGATGAATTGCTTAAAACTGAAAGGATCTGTGGAACTGTGTGAGTTTTTTAGATGGTCTCCATTAGATTCCAACGAAATTCTGAAACTGCAGAATGAAATGTAAAAGGTATAGAAGCCTCAGAGAGCACATAATGCAAACAAACATACCAGCCACAACATGCCTCCACCTGCGGTTACTTGATGGGTAAACTCATTTTTCCCCAGAGTCTTCCTGGGCTACATTGATTGTATCACTTTCAATGTCTCTTCCTTGGTTACAGGCAACTCCAGAGATTTCTCTCTAAGTTGCCTAGCTTTGTCAATTCCTATTTAGCTAGGTATTCTTTTAGCTTTCTCCTGGACGGCAATGGTTTGTGATCGATAGTAAGCCTCATGAAAGACCCAGAAACTATTGCTAACCCTTATTCCTTGTGTTACCAATGCCCCCCTTGGGTCCACAGAGGAGTGCTATCAAACAGCTTGACTAGTTGGCAGGTACCATCTATACCCACCAATTACTTGGCATTCTCATTTCCCTCCTAGCAGTGGCTTTATTCAGAGTATAGCTTCTTTTGTTTTGTTTCTTCCCACAATTTGTCCCCTTTTATGAATCAGGGAAAATTGAAAATCCTCTCTTAGCGTCTGGGGAACAGAAAATAGCAATTTAACCATTGGAGGTTACCATGTTTTTCATTCCCTCAGAAATTCATATATGAACCCTGCCTGCTGTGCATGTTTGGTTTCAAAAAATATTTTGTTTTTCTTCCTTTCACACTGCAATACTCAAAAATCCTCTGAAGGATCAACAGATAAAGTATCCCTTGAATTCAGCCAAAGTTTAGAATAGCTATGGCTAACAGATCTTTTCATTAGCCAGGTTTATGTTCAATCCTCCAGTGTATTCAGTCATTTCAAAAGTTCCAATTATAGATGAGATGTGATAAGCCAGTGAAATATTTAAATTTTTTAAAAGAGTGTATATCTTGTGGTATGTGCTAACATTCACACACACAAATTCAATTGAGCAGCTCAAACTCATCTGCAAAGTTTGGTACCCCTGCAAAATTTGGTACTCCAGAAGTTATACAGAATCACAGACCATAGAATAAGCTGAGGTGGAAGGATCATTGAGTCCAGCTCCTGGCCCTGCACAGGACACCCTAAGAGTCACACCATGTCCCTCTGTCCAAACTCTTTTTGAACTCTGCCAGTGCTGCAGCCACAGTCCTGGGGAACCTGTTCCAGTGCCCAGCCACCCTCTGGGTGAGGAACCTTTTTCCAATATCCGATCCAGATCTCCCCTGACGCAGATTGGTGCCATCCCCTCAGATCCTGTCACTGACACCACTGAGCAGAGATCAGTGCCTGCCTGTGCCCTGCCCCTCACAAGGAACTTGTAACTGCAGTGAGGTCTCCCCTCAGTCTCCTCCAGGCTGAGCAGGACAGGTGACCTCAGCCATCCTTCACATGGCTTCCCCTCCAGACTGTTCACCTTCCTCATGTCCCTCCTTTGGACAGACTCCAGTACCTTTACATCCTTCTTGTACTGTGTCACCCAAAACTGCCCCCAGGACTCAAGGTGAGGCCATCCCAGTGAAAAGCAGATTGGAACAATCAAAACTTACACTTCTCAAACTCATGTTATTCAGTTGTTATTTTGTCATAAGTGAACAATTTAGTCTAGCTGATAACACCGGCACATCAGAAAGTCATGTTTCTATATTATGGCTAAAAATTGAGCTAAAAATCTAAGTTTGGAGGAAAACAAAATAAAAACCATTTTGAACTCTTTTTTCCCTGGCAGAAAAAAAAAAGCTAAACTGACTTTCTTCAGATCAAGACTTCTTAAAATTGTAACAAAAAAATCTTTGGAAAAGAAAGTCTAATCTGAGCTCTAGTGGGATATCCCACACCATAGAACATCATGTTCTGTATATAAACTTGAAGAAATTGTGTGGAAAGGTCTGATAGCTGCTCAGGGACTGCCTCAGTCACTGGCTAGTGAGTAATTCTACTGGACATTACTTGTCTTTCTTCAGTTTTATTTCTCTTTTTCTATATTTATTATTGTTAAAATTATTATTATTATTATTATTATCATCACCATTATATTTTACTTTGTTTCAATTACTAAACTGCTGTTAAATAACCCATGAGTTTTATTCTCTCTTATTCTTCTCACCAGGGAGCAGATAGAAGAATGAGCAAGACACTGAACGATACTTGCCATTGGACTAAATCATAAAAGTAGCAGAGATGAAATTTAGAACAATGGACTTCCATTTGTAGTACGCAGATTTTCATCAAAGGGACATCTTGGGTCTGCAATTTTCTCATTCAGTTTTTTGTTACTCTAGACCTGGCAAAGTGTTTCTAGATAAAGATTCTAAGTGAGTATCCCCTGCAGTTTGCAGATAAAGCTGCCAAATTCAGCCCATGGTTACCCAAAAAACAAAAGGTAGATACATTCTGGAAATCTGTAGTCACTTCAAGTATTTTCACATATCTGCAAATTTTGGAGAAAAGGTGAAAGTTCTGGAAAATTTCTGGCCAAACATTCCTGAGCAGAAGAATAGATAGAAAAAGCTACATCAGTCTCTGGGCCAGCACTGTGTAAAGCAATTGGTAAATTATTTAAAACTTCAGAAACTCATGTAGTATGGTGAAGTTTATTTTTTGAATCTTTCACTGAATTCAGAAAGTGTTCTAGTGTTCATGCCACTTTGTTGCTGCTGCTTCAACTGGACTAACTCATTAGCCATTTTGCACGAATGTGATTATACACCTTACAGAACAGTTAAAAATTAGGAATACATTTTCAATTTCTATGTTGATTCTCATGCTGTTAGTTATACTATTAACTAAGGTTAAAATTATAAACTAAGGGAATACCTTGCAGGGTCACTCTCAAAAGTTCTCAGAAAGGGGATGAAGCCAGGGAAGTTGATTTTCTTAACTCCCTGTCACTTTTGTTGCTCCCCAGTTGACCCCTGAGGACTATAAGCATGAAATAATCTAATAGTTTGGAATTGATTGGATTATTTCCCCCCCTCAAATTTCATACAAGACTCAAAACTAAAATATAGTCTTCCTCTTGAAACAAAAACAAAACCAAACCATTAAGAGCAAGAGGAATTATATGCTTAGAATATGACACTGCATCTTCACTGGCTAAATGGTGTATATGCATCAAGGCTTCTGGGAGTCTGAACACTTGTGATAGAATCATAAAACCATGGAATCATCAAGGCTGGAAAAGACCTCCAGGATCATCAAGTCCACCCTGTGACACAACATGATCTTCTTCAACTAAACTGTAGTACTGAAAGCTATGACCAACATTTCTTCCACAAGTTCAGGGTTGGTGTCTCAATCACTTTCCCGGGCAGCCCATTCCAATCCCTGACCATCCTTTCAATGAAAATATTCTTCCTGATGTCCAACCTGAATCTCCCTTGGTGCAGAATGGGGCTATGTCCTCTTGCCTTATCTCTGCTTATTGCTTCAGAGAGTGATATGCTGCCTCTGAGCCCCCTTTTCCCTAGGCTGAACAATCCCAGCTTCCTCAGCCACACTCCACATGATGATGATATAGGTCCTGGTTTTGGCACATGTCACATTAAGTGCAGTTCCAAACTAAAAATTCTTGCCCTTCCCTTAAAGAATTTAGGCTGGATTTGATCCAGACATTCCTCATTGACTTTTGAGAGATCAGCATCACTGATGTGATCTTTAGACAAACAGTTTCAGATTCAGAAAGCAAGAGAAAATCCACCCTGAGGACCCTATCAGGGTTTAGGCAGGATCTAAATATCAGAATACTTCACAAATTAAATAATAATCTAGTGTTGGTGCAGCAGCTAGGTGTAGCAAACAATGTTACCTAAGCACATGAAACTCAAGCCAGAAAAGACAGCTATTGGTGTTTTAGGATCCCAGTAAAAGCTAAACACTAGTGCATACCTGAGGTACACTTGGGATACTGCTCCTGGTCTTGGTATGTTTTAAATAGGTAAGCAAGTGCATAAAAAACAGTTAGCAGCAATCAGTTTGGAAGAGGGGGTAAAAATGTGACACAAGATTATGATTTACAGAAAATAATTCTTTTGCTTTTCTGGTTGAAGGATGTCTATTTGTCTTTTGCGATTTGATCTAAATTTATTGTGATAGCTGGAAGTGGAGATAACAGAAAAATATTTTTCTAGTTGGCTGACTAATGAAAAACACAATTTAGTATAACGATGGTTCATTGTAATCTTGGATGAACCAGAAGTGTCTCTCTTTCTCTTCCTTCCTTCCTTATCAGTTTTCTGTTTAAATTTCAGAAACAAGAGGAACAACTGGAAAGGGGGTTGCATTCATCTCTTTGAGAGCAACGCTTGACAGAACAAGGGGATGTAACCTCAAACTGCACCTGGGGAGATTCAGATTGGACATCAGGAATAATTTCTTTACTGAGAAGGTGGTCAGGGATTGGAATGGGCTGCCCAGGGAAGTAGTGGAGTCACCATCCCTGGACCTGTTCAGGAAATGACTGGATGTGGCACTCAGTGCTATGGCTTGATTGACAAAGTGATCAGTCACAGTTTGGACTCTGGAGGATCCTGGAGGTCCTTTCCAACATAAATGACTCTGTCATTCTATGATTCTGTGGCACAGTGCTCTGTTTTATATCCAGATGTCTAACAAATAGCTGAGGCGCCCAAGTGCCTTTATGAACCAGGGCCACAACTGAGTACTGAGTACTGAACTTGTGCTGCAGAGCACAGAGTACTGAGTTCTGATGCAGCTGTTTGCAAGGATTTCTACAGCAAATTTGTTACACCATTTCTAAAATTTAAGGATCGCATCTGGAAAAGCATGCTCAAGGAACTTATCTAGGGCATCATCCTCTTAAAAGTTAACTTTACTGTGTCCAATGAATGAAATACTGAACAGCAGGCATATTATTTTTAAAAGGGATATAAAACAATAGCGAAGCACTGCCTGATTATATTACAGCATCTATCTTCTCATGTATCAGCAAAAACTAGCACTGAAGTATACCTAATTATCATATTTACAGTGGTACAGGTAGTAAAACAGTTATGTTTTGCATTGCTCAGGATGTTCAGGTCTGAAATAGATAAACTATGTGGGAGATTAGTAATAGGTAATTATTCTCTACTTACATATTCAGCTTCATATTTCTAAATTAAGGTAAGTGGAAAAAGCTTATAAAGTATTCAGGGCTCTTTTATCTTTCCTCCTCCCTCTTATTAGAAACTGTGCATGAATTTGCATAGAATAAACTGAGCCCATAAATCATAGCAGAAACTGCAAGAATGCTCTTTGTAAGTTATAATTTAAGGTTAACTGTAGCACATTTTGCTTACTGTATTATTAATGACTTTAGTTCACTCATGACAAGACTACATATTAAAAATTGTTGGTAGACAAAACTCCAGTTCATAATCAATTTGTTTCTTAACCTTAGAAAGCTACTCACCATGTTTTCATGCTTCCAAAGAAGAAACCATGAGGAACAAAATCTATCAAGAAATATGTTACATTTCCCCAGTTCTTCAGTAGCTCTGATGCATTGGTCAAGTTTAGGTGCAGAGCCTCACATGGAGCTTGAACTGTATGCCCATGATATACGGCAGGTTGGAAATAACCAATTGTCTCCTGTGGTCTGAAACTTATGGCTATGACCAACTATGCCCAAAAGGAAAATTCCAGCAGAAACACCTGGAGAAATTCAGAGTAAGATGTTTAATGTGCTACTTCTGTTTGTCATCCTAATCTTAGTTGAAGCAGCATTAACCAGATATTCTCAGGACCACATTCATTTACATTATAGATATTCTCACTGAAAGTACTTTTCTACCTGCTAGGAGAAACCACTGCTACCTAGACAAAATAATTCAATATTCACTACTATCTTACCACCAAATGTCGTGCTGAAATCTAGGAACTGTTGTGTTCAACACTTCCTGTACTTGAACATTATTGACGATTGTCAGATATTTACAGGGCTTGGACCACCACCAACACATGCATTTGGATCTGAAGCCTACATAACAGCCCACTTTTTCTTTCTTATGTTGTGGAACCATGTTAAAGGAATTCTGTAACATTAATTTACTAGTTTAGGTTCTTGGCTTTAATCAGCTGGTTACTTTGCTTACAACTGATTACTCTAAAAATACTGAATTGGACTTTCAGGTAATCAAAGAGGTAGTTTCTAATAAGTACATCCATGTTTTTCCAAGATCTACCATGAAATAGCAGGTTACAAGTAGACTAAAATATAAAATCTAATAAAATACAAAAAATAGTTTCATGCCTCTATAATCCTGATATTCTTATATAGGACATAAAAACTTATATGAACTTTCAGTTCATAGGATCTTTGACATAGCATAATTTGTCTCACATCTTTTGTGGGGTTTACTATTGTTGTTATTTTATTATGTTACTGTCTACAGTTGTTATTTACTATGCCTTGCTAAGTAAACAATTTACAGTGACTTAATACTTCAGTCATGACAATAGCCTAACCAGACTTTTAGCAACTCAATGGTTTGTCCTTGATACCATCCAAAACAAGAGCTTCCTGACATCAACAAAAATGCTATCCTTGTCCGTTGAATTTTACAGGAACTATCGTCTTTAGGTGATAAACCTGAAAGCAAAAGTAAATGCCATTTTTCCTTTGAAGAGAAGTTCAATATCAAATTAATATTAACACTTTATGTCCTAGAAATCAAATAGTCTTCTTGTTGTATTTTCTTTAAATATAATGTCAGAGGGCTGTCTTAGGAAATGCACACTCTAATAATGATTTGCTTGATATTTATTGCAACATTTTTTGGTACAGTCCAAAAATAAGAATGAGTGTTTAAACTTTCTCCAGTTCTTTTGATTCTCTTTTTCTTCTTTTTGGTAAACAGTGAACACTGAGTTGAAATTTCTTTGTTAGGTACATTTTTGAAAATAAACGTATCAAATATTGCATTTCGATGTGGCAACCAGAAAACTTCCTATAAGAAATTACTTTTATTCAAAATGAGGTGAAATATTGCAGAAAAGTACTGAAGGTCAAGACAAAACATTAATGTGTAAATTGATAGACACAAGACCTTTTTGTCTGCATATTTTAAAATAGGAAAAGACCTCTCAAAATGCTGACTTCTTAACATTACTCAAGACAGAAAATATTTCAATATTTTTCAATTTTCATTTTTTACCTAACACAAAAAAATGTTGATCATCTATTTTTCAAGACTAATACTTCCTTCCAAAAATTGGTTTGTATAATTCTGTTAGTTGAGTTTCCCTATGGTGTTAGGCATATATTTCCACAAAATCTCTATATTTTTGTGATATAAAAAAGCAAAGTAACTTAATCATATGTCAGTTGTTTTCAGAATTTATAGTCCTTTAAAGCAAGCATAAGATTTTAGGTCATATACTGCAGTTTCAAGAAAATAAATAAATAAGTGAAAGCTTTCATCAATTACACAAAAAAACCTAATATAACCTCCCACTAAAATAAAAATCATCACTGACTTGCAGACAAGTTGTTTAATGTTTGTAACACAGAAACCGGACATCAAAGAATCAATTACACTACAAGCAGATTGGAAATTGTAATATCTTTAATGTCTGCATTCAGAGGCAAAAAAAAATGGTCTTGTGAATAAGATAAGTGTCCTTCATACTATACAAATTGAGTTGCAAGACTTTTTTTTTTTTTAGTTGCCTTTTTTTCCAGAAAACAGATTTATTTTACAGAGGTGTGCTTGGTTTGCTTAATAAGACAACAAATTTCTGTACCTTTATTTTTGACACCGAAAGTGTGATGAAAGGTGAAATTCAAAAGGATTCTGATGGTAAATCATCACTCTTTTGCAAAGTGGTAAATTTTACTTGTTCTTGATTAGCCCTCATTGTACCTCACATTAATAGTACCCTCTTCTGCAATCCCTGCTCTGTAAAGTCAAGACAGATAAATAATCATTCACAGTACTAATTAGAGTGGGGTATTTTTAAAATATTACAGCTCCAGTATACAGGCAAACAAGGGTGCATCTTGAATTGCAGATTAACCCCAGGATATGGTGGGTTGTTTACAGGGAGATGCTGGCTTTTGAGGTAGAATTTGAACAAAATTAACATTAAATAGGAATAAGGCAAACTGCATTCTTTCATGCAAAGCGTAACCCATTCTTAAAGAGTAAACTGATATAGGAGTGCATTTATGATGGAATATGTACATAAGAGTAATGTTGATCTATGTCAGATAAAAACACAAAAAATGGTAGAAATTTGGTTTCCAGACCTATTTATTCAAGTGCTCCATAAACTAAAAGCTCCTGCATCTGTTGCAAGATGGCAAGATCATTAAAGAAGAAACACATTGCTAAAGCTTTCTTAGTACTGTGAAAAATGAAATATTTCCTTCTTTTTTTCCCCTTTTTTCTGCCCTTAAAAAAATTCTCACCTTGGTCAAAAATTTCAGTATTTTTATTATAAATCTAAAAGTAGTTCCATAGTGTAATTTTTTATGATCTTGCAGCTCTTTCAAATACAAATATTTGTTTAAGATATTTTTACTGAAAAATGTTGATGATAAGACAATAATGAAAAATAGTTTCTAACATGCAAATAATATTTTGAAACAAGTCTATTCAGAACTTCATTTCTCTCCATTCCACACTCACGTCACTATGATTAATTGCGCGATAATAATGCGCAATAATATAAGCAAAAATCACACAGTGAATAATAAAGATGTTGTATTATTGAATAGTTCAGCTGAGCACTTACAGTCTGGAGAAGAAGAAAGAGTCACATTCTCTTTTTTTTTTAATAAAGTGTTCAATGATTGAGGTTCTGGGCTCGAACCTAGGCAGACAGACATGCAGATTGAGCTGATAGAGCTTCAGCAGTCCAAGAAGGCCACACTGTTTTATTCTTGCATTAATAATTGATCCACAAGTGGACCTGTGAGTTAATAAGCTGAGGAAACTTTGGAACTAGGCATAGCTAAAACGGTTAGTTAATATAAGAAATATTTCAACCTTTCCTCCAGCTTTGAATACAGCTTGCAATCAATCTTTTGCTTCTGAGGTGTGTCTTTCCACTATTTCCATGAATATGAGCTTCTATGGGGTCTAGTTTACTAGGAAAAAAACCCTGAAATATGGTAACAGAGTCAGTTGTCAGGAATTTTACCAGAATGAATGACACATTGCCATTCACACTTTTTGGAAAGTCCATGGCAGAATACCAGTAGGCTATACACATACCAGCAGTTTCCCTATATATGGGGAATATTTATTAAATCTATATTTCATGTACATGCACTCACCTCCTTGTTTGTCAAAGTGGATTTATGGGTGATGGTTTATTCAATCTGGAGAATTTAGGCTTTGGAGAGGAAAATGGGTTGAAAAACCTCTTTAGCACTACAAGAAAATATACATTTAGGATCCTCAGAGCAATTGCAGTGGTATATATCCTGCCTTTGGTCTTCTTTTCTCAAGTGAATTTACTGTGGCCCATTACGTGACAGTTGTAGCAACTAAATTACAGTAGCTCCCCATTAAATAACAAAGATATGATTGGTAGTGTACTTTACATTCTCAAGGCAGTTTTCTAACCCCCTAAGTGGATAATTGTCAGTTATTGCTTTTAAACTGTGAGCCTTTCATGGCTTTATTAAAAGTTTCTGAGATCCAAAGCCTTACGAAGCTAATAGCAACATATACAGGGGTGTGTGCACCACTCGGCTATAGGGAGGAACAAAATATAGGAAATGTTGGGAACATTTGCCAGGCTTTTGATGGAGTCACACATGTGCCATCTTCCTCAAGTGGCTCAGCCTTCAGATATCCATGGAAGGGCCAGAATTTTACCTGGAAAATCTTGCTGATAGTATTCCTCTCTTTCCTCACCAGATTCCTCCAAAAATTTAACCAATCATCAAGTAGCACTTGTCTATTCTTAAGTAGCTTTTTTGAATTGAACATATATATAATTGATTGGAACATAAGACACATGAACATGGAAACAAGGAGGATAATTTATCAAATAAGTTCATCCTAAGGTAAAATATCAGTGATATATCCACAAATATAATTATAAACAGAAATTGGTGAAATGCAGGGGCATCTAATACTCCAGACTGATTCTAGGCCATCCACTAGCTTTGACTATATAGCCCACTCTGTGATCTCCAAAACCAAATTCTCTAAACTCATTGTGTGAATGATTATTTTTCAGTAGTCATAAAGGAGTTCCTATATTTTTCCTTTTCTTTATTTAAGATATTAAATAAAATACAATTATTTTCTATTTAATTTCTTTCTTTCTTTCTTTCTTTCTTTCTTTCTTTCTTTCTTTCTTTCTTTCTTTCTT
>VZSJ01000374.1:1299246-1335146 GCA_013398405.1 Pheucticus melanocephalus | reverse complement strand
TTTTGCAATTTTTTACTGGCAGGTGTTTTAACCATTGAAACTCTTTTGCAAGGTAGCTTTCCAAGCCATGGTCCCTTACAAGAACAGAGCTGATACTGTTGTAGGTGTTAGCTATTCAGGAGTTCAGCAAAATCAGAGGGAAATAACTCACTGATGTAAAGTCATAAACTTAGGTTGAAGGAGATTTCATGTGGACTATTCATGTCATGGCCACTCTAAGCTATCCCTCTATGAATCACAAAATCCCAGAATGGGTCAGGTTGAAAAGGACCACAGTGGCTCATCTGATCCTACTTCTCTGTTTAAGCAGGGTCATTCCAGTGCACGTGGCACAGGATTGTGTCTAGATGGCTCTGGAATATCCCCAGTAAGGGAGACTCCACACCCTCTCTGGAAAATCTGTTCGAGTGAACTGAACAGTAAAGAGGTTTTTCTCTCATGCTTAGTTAGTAACTTCTGCTGTTCCCTCTTGTCCCATAGCTGGGCCCCACTGAGTAGAGCCTGGACCATCCTCAAACCCCTTCCTGCAGACCCTGACAGACACAGATGAGGTTCCCTCTCAGTTGTCTCCTCTTGGGCCTGAACAGCCCCAGCTCCCTCAGCTTCTCCTCCTAAGAGAGATTTGCCAAACTCTTCATCATTGTTATCCTACACTAGACCCACTCCAAAAGTTCCACATCTGTGTTTTCCAGAGAGCCTGGAACTAGGCACAGTGTTATGTGTCTCAACAAACCCATTTGAATAAAACAAGCTGTTTTTCCCTCAATCCCCTATAGTGCTTTCTTTGAAATCTATGTTAAATTCTAATTATCCAAGTGTATGCTTTTCTTCTCCCAGATGTAATGAGAAGATGGGGTCATCTTCATTCTTCTCAATTTGTTTTGGTTTTTTTGTTGGGTTGTTTTTTTTTTTGGTGTGTGTGAGAAACATCTTTTATGCATCGTATAAATAATTATTATTCAAATACAAGAAACTGTCACCCCCTGCTCTTACATGAAAATATGTAAAACTCATCTACTGTTCAGCTATGGTCAGAAGTTGCATCAGGGAGACATGCAAAATCATAAAATTATAAAATCATGGCACTTGGAGTTTACCTGAGCAGTTCAGCTCAATGGAAGCCCAGTTAAAACAGAGTACTCCAGGAATTGTCTGTCAAATTTTTATCTCCAAGAACCTAGCTCAGCAAACATTTCTTTCTGGTAGGCATGGGGTTAGAATTTATCCTTACATCTACTCAGAATTCCAGCTTCTCTCCATTGCCTTGCCATGTTCCCATGTACACCTTCAAGAACAGTCTGTCTTCATTTCCTTTACAGCCTCCCACCATGCAGTTGTAGATGACCATGTCTACAGATCTCCCTTTAACTTTCTCTTAAGTCTGAGACAAAGCACATGTCTACAAAACTTCCATCCTAACTATTATCAGTAAAATTGGAATAGACATAATAGGAGGGAGTCAGCAAGAGAGGCAGAAGAAAGGCTATTTTTTTTAATCCAAGATTCTTCCATCTAAAATAATCCTAAAAAAAGAAGTGACAATACATAGCATTTGGGCTGCAGAGTTTTAATCAAGACTTGACTGCACAGGAATGTGACAAGGGGAAAATGCAATTATTTTTGAGTACTATATAACAAATTTGAACAGTATGACTGCTTTCACTATTGCAATATCCTCTGTACCAGAAATTTTTATTCAATAGAACTGTTTTGGCATGGTGAGATCATATAATGTTAGACATGGATCAAGAAACAGCGACTTCAGAATATCCAGTTTCAGAAACTACTTTTTACAGACTTGCAAAGAACATGCTCCATTTCAGGAAAACAGCAGGCCTACTGAATTGATAGAGAATTCATTTCTCTCTGAAAATTACTAGCTTATCTCTTAAAAGTCCAGACTTTGTCAGCGTTTCTTTGGCAAATCTTCTGGAGAAAGATATTTTTGTATATAGGTATTTTAAAAGTTATTTGTCTGACAGCTGAAAGAACATAAGACAGGATAAAAAGAGCATGAAAATATTGTCATGTAGGAAACCAGGAAATAATGATTCAGTATTTCACACAATGTAAAAATGAACCAATGAAATAATTATAAAGCCAGCTGAAAACAATATTTAAAAGCATTCCATTCTGTTATGAAATTCACTGCCATATTATGGGGTGGTAGCTAAAGCCAAAAATATATACAAAAATTTGTGAGGGATAAAGACATTACTGTCTATTAATTTAATCTGCTTGGGAAGTTTGTCAAAAGAACACTAGAAAATGAAATGCTCTAGCAGGGAAATATTAGTTCTGTACTTGCTCTGTCTTTAACACTTTTTGACTTTTTTTTCCTGCTGATCATTTTCAGAGATCCGATACCAGGCAAGAAGTGCCCTCGACTTCAAGCAGGATGACAATTGCTCCATAATAATATCTATAAAATGACTAATTGAAGGACTGCCACCTCTGGAATTTGCCAGGACGATGTTGCAGTCTGGCTTGCAGTCTGTGGCCACGCAGGCCATTTGTTGTCAAGCAGACTCCCCAGGATGATGAGGCACGGCGACAAAGAGCAGTGCACGCTGGCGGGAAACACCACAACACAGGAGTATTCTACTGACAGCCACTTACAGACTTGGACAAGCATGTGCTATACTCTCTCCCTGCCATCGTAACATTAAGGGAATTCTTCTATATAACATCCTTAGATAACAGTGAAAAGCATTAAAAAAATATTCTATGATGTGGGATCTGTATGTCCAGATTAAGACAGGGAGAAAGAGGGGGGAAGCACAGAGCTCACCTCATATTGACATCAGAAAGCCAGGACTTCTTTTATTCATTTAATTCACACAGCTTGGTGCACCTTTTGCTCACTAATCCAAAACCTTACGCATGTATAAAAACCTTGCACATATAAAACCCTGGTAAATCTGATGAAAACATGCAGAAAACTCTAGAAAGGCAAATTTCTGAGAGAGAATATGGTGCTGATAACATGCTCTAACTGAGGTCACAGCCTCAATCCCCATACGGGCCACTTTAAAGTTGGACTCAATGATTGTTATGAGTCCCTTACAATTCAGAATATTCTGTGAAATCTGTGAAGTTTCTATCCCTGCTAGCCACAAAAAAGCGGCCTCAGTTCTCTTCATAGTAGGCTAGATCAAAATAAGTACTACTTGGATTTGAATGCTGTGTGTTTCCTAGCTAAAATGTGGATTTTAAAAAAGAAAATTAACCTTGCCAAGCATCATTACATGACAGAGTTACCAAGAAACTCTCCAGAGTCCAACATTCATGATTTATGAATCTATCTGCGTTCAGACACCTGGAAAATAAAAAGCATCGTGGTTAGGTCTTGTACAGTTTGCTAGTACATTAGTTATAATATTGTTGTCATTGAGAACCACATGTGTAGTTATGCAGTGGAAATAACACTTATTTCCACCAGAAAATTTAATTCAGATCCTATATATTGGTAAAATCTCATGAATTATATCAAAGAAAAAGGTGGGACAAAATTCTAGCATAACTCTTTGGCTCAGGAAGTTTACCTTTAAATATATGAAGTTTAATTTAAAAGTAAACTAAAAGTGTACCCAATCCAGAACACTGGGTATTTTCTATGCACTTTTATTTCTTATATAATCATTATCACAGATGTATCTAAGAATCTTCCAGTAAAAGAACTGAATGTGTTTTGTCAACTTAAATTTCTCATTTTCATGTGTACCAAGTTTAAAGTAAATTATGTTCTATGCATTGGTAGTGTCATTCCCAGGTATATAATCCTGTCATTTATAACATATTTAAGAAAGAGAAGAATTTTAAGTTCTACAGCAGGGTGTAGAATTAATATAAATAAATAAATAAATAAATAAATTTATCCATAAGTACTGGGAATAGGTCAGACTTTTGCATGTCTGAAGATCTAGCAGGAATACTGAACTGCTGACTAACCTTACATGACTGTCTGCCAAGGGGACTTTCCTGGGACATTTCTCTCTTCAAAGTACTTGGTTCTGATACCTACATGTGTTCTAACCTTCAGTCATCAGAATAGCTGCATTTCAAACAATGACCACAATGAACTCCAGTAGAGAAAAGATGCCCAAGTCAGCTTTTACGAATCACTTTGGTACTTTACCTTCTGTGGGAGATCAAATTGGAGAACAAAAACAAGGTACTATGAAAAACAAGTGTTTACATTTTTTTTCACATAAAGTAAAACAAAAATAAAAATATTTGCAATAAGAATATGTGCAGAATTCAGGTCTGGATATTATTTGAAACAATTAATTGTTTCAAATTTTAAATCCATTTACATTTGGATGTAATTCATTCTATCATCTCTTCTACGAAAATATATCACAGGAAAATTATTCTGATGCAGATGAACCTCACTGAAACTCTTTATTTTGTTTAGGTTTATATTTTGTTTAAGTTTATATTGATTGATTTTGTACCCATCTTCATTTTCCCTGTAGATTTTTCACCCTTGACTATGGTGATGCTTGCAGTGTTTCCTGAGGAGTTTGAACTGGAACATTTCTGACAAAGAAATATTGCCCTCGATTTCTCTGGTGGAGAAGGATTTGTGCAAATCTAAATAAGTACCCTTTTTTGCTATGCAGAAATTTCAGAAATTGCATGAGATGTAAATTTGGAAATGTTAATCATTTGCAGACTAGCACCTGCTGTGTTTTCAATATACAGGTCATGAGTTGCAGCAAGCCCCACAGAATTACTGAGTACTCAAGCTTTTGAATCTCATCAGAGCATACAAGCACATAAGTGATCATTGTTGCTTTAAAGAGTTGTTCACAAAACATTGCAAAGATGATACACATTTTTGAAAAAGCAGCAGTTTTGTTGATTATCCATCATTTGCATCAAAATCATGGACAAATTTCACACCTCCATTCATTGTTGACTTTTAGTTTAATATTTTGCACCAGTTATTTAAGTTCTGGGAACATTATCTGGGAAATGAATTTGACCTATGAGCAATGGTTGTAAAGAAAGGAAAAACAGAGTTGATGACAGCAGTCATGATTTTCTGAAACAATTTTCGACCTTATATTTGTGGAAACCAATAGGAGCTGTGACTGCTCATAGTATGTTAAACTGTGTTAAAGCAAAATTTATGTTCAGAGGACTCACAGTTCTTTTGAGATTGTGTGCTACAGACCTCCTTGTGTGCTCAGCTTGCAGATGCTCTGAGCTTATTTCAGCCCTAACAAAAGAACCCTGGAACTTGTGCTCAAGCTATAGCAGTTTACACTTTTAGCTTGACTATATCTAGTTCAAGCCTTAAATGTCAGCCAAGATGGCAGCTATTACGTAAGTGGGGATTGAAACAAAGACCTTTTAGAATCAAAAGCATAGTCTTTGCAATGCTGAATAAATCAAGCTTTTTGGAGAACCTTGAATGCACGTAATTATACAATGTTCCATATAATTATTTGGCAACATACTAGAGGGGAAAAGTACATTCCCAATTGCATGTTTGTCCTTCTGTAACAAGGTAGAGATGAAACTTTGTAAAAAATTCTCTACTCTTTTCCTTTTCTTCATTACAGCTATAGATTTTATGATTGACCTTGGATATATCTCCCCACTTTTTCTACGAATTATCCCTAGAGAATTCTCAGTAATTTCATATAATACCCTTCCTTTCCAATATGGAAAATTTTGGCTATGTATTTTTTATTCCAAATGTCGTCATCTAGCATTCAATGAATTTTACTTATGAAAAATGACTCAGATGTATTTTCTAGTGTTAGAAATATAGCACTAAATTAATGGAAGCTTGCACTGTGATAAGTCTCTTGCACAAAAGAGATCAGTTCTCAACAGAACAGGGCTCTAGATGAGATGATCTATTTAAGCTAGGTGTTAACAAAGCAACATAAGCCTATGCAGACTGATTAATTTCCAATCAAACTACAAATCTCAGTATCAGTTTGTAACAAGGTTCAATTAATTAATTTATTTTTTGTATCTGTGCACTTCTAACCTGGTTCTCCATATATTTAGGACAGGAGGTGTTGGGCTGAATGAATCATTCAGTTTCCTTTCAGATGTAAAAATTATTTACTTTTTAAAAAATTAATTGGTATAGTCTCTATCACAGAGAGATATTTTCAGTACCATCACAATCCATATATGTGGGGCTTTTTACCCTGCATGATATTATATTTAGACCTAATTCTAATTTCTTAAACATCCTGAATCATTCCAAAAGGCCTCTCTTTGATCATCTATTGTCATAGTCCCATTTCATTAAGAACTCCTGAATTTTTACAGCAAAATGGAAGATGAGACTTCTCAAGAAACTCAGTTATTCATACAGGTCTCTTAACCTGATCGCAGTTCTCTGTGGTTTCTCCTTCATTGCTAGGAAAAAACATGAGTCACGAACAGTGAGAAATGTTTACTCAGTCCTAATCATGAGTGTGGGTCAATGACTAAGGTCCCCAAATAAATCAACAGTGCTGGAATAGGCAAGTACCCCCTTGTGGGGCACAGATACTTCAGGACAGTGAAAGTAAGGATGAAGGAGCCTTTCTTGGCTACCTTTCCAGCATGAAAAATCAAATGCAATTTGTCCAGATTAGTGGGCTTAGTCTCTTTCTGATTATCTGGTGCCACAAATATGTGACCCATGCCTATGCCTCTGATTTTTAATAAACACATTTGCTGGGTCCAATAGTTCAGCAATTTGTACAGAAAATTAGATGTAATTTGCCCTGAATGCCACTGGTTTCTCAGCTAGTTCAAGAAAATGCCAGGCAGTTCAGCAAATAACTACAACATCTCTGCAACTGAATCAGGCTGGGGACCAGGTTTCCTAGATGAAGCTTTCTGTTGTCTGCTTCAAATCCAGGCTCTCCACTGCCTTCAATTTCCATAACCTTCTGTATATCCTCTCTAGCCTTCCTCCACACTCCTTTTCTGAGTCCTATTACTTCCTACTCTTCCTTAGAAATGCTCAGTACAAAGGGTCTGATGTAATGACAAATGAGCTTGTTTTTCTCATCAAAACCAAGGATTTTGGTGCAGACTTTCCCACAAGTGATACTATGAAGGGCTACATCAGCTCTCTCAGACCTGTGCCTACCCTTCCCTGCCTCTGTCCCAGCATTTGCAGAGGTACCAATGGGTTTAGGATATTTGTGACATTTAGTGGTCTGTTCTAAAAGCCTAATAAAGAGATGGAAGAGAGACGAAAGTAGTGGTTTTTTTTTTTCTTTTTTCCTTTTTTCTTTTTTTTTTTTTTTTTCTTTCTGTTCATTTGGCAGCGCCCTCCTCCCCTTGCTGCCCAGTGATGGACACAGATGGCTGCTTCCTGTTCCAGTTAGCTTGAATAGCCAGTAGGAGACTTCGGGGCTCTTAAACAAGGCTCCCTCTAGGCTGCTCTAAGCCCCATCCCTAAATAAGTTTAAATAAAATTTTGAAATATTACATGGAAAGTTTTCTCTTAGGAAAGTCAGGTTCATACAGGAAACCTGTGATCCTTTTTCTCCCACTCTTGTCTATATTTTTTTATTTCCTTTTTCTTCCTTCTCACTCACAACCTCCTTTCTACCCCCTCAGCTCCACTTTCTTTCCTTCCTGATTCTCTTCTTCCTTTGCCATCTGCTCCTGGCTTTCTTTTTTTTGGTTTCCCCTTTCTCTGGCTATACAAATATCTCTCCACCCACTCCAAGAGCACTGTTGTGCAAAATGGGTTTTGTTTCTCTAGACAGAGCTGCAGCAACTTTTTGCTGCATTTTAAACATAACTTACAAAAATAATCTAAACATTTAGGTTTAAAAGTAAAAAGAGTATCTCATAAAATATTTCAATTTTAAATAAGAATAGGGTAAAATCTCCTTAAAGTAGTGCTTTCTGTGGATGGAATGGGTGGGGAAGAAATAAAAAAAGACATACCACCTCTTTTCTAGGTTATTTTTTTTTCCTATAATTACCAATAACCCACTATTAGGCTTCAAGGACAAAAATAACTCTTAGACTGTCTAGATATCACATCAGAACTAGTCTTTTCCCCCCTGGCAGCAGTTTGGAAAGATGATTCCTCACGGCACCTGAAGTCTATAATTGTCAGATCACTCATTCCCATGGAGAAGTCCAGGCAGGTGGTATCTGCTCTGTGATTATTTCTCAGGTTTTTTTTTTGTTTGGTTTTTTTTTACCTGGTTTCTTCACTGTCCCCAAAAGTCAGATGTGTTACAGAGGAATGCCTGTATTTTAGGGAGAGAAAGAGAAGGATGTTAGAATGGGTTAACTCTATCTAAGCTGGTGCAAACAATGCCAAATTTGATGTTTAAATTCTCATTTCCAAACGGAGATTTCTGTGGGTTTTGTGATGTGTAGAGGCCCCAGGTGGGAGATGGGTCCCCATGTGTGAGGTGCTGTACAAACACATTAAATTCCCTGACTAGAAGATCTTACAGTGTAAGTAAAGAAGACCAGGGAGAGGCTGGAGGGTAGAGGCTGAATGAGCACAATCTTTGTTTTACAGCAAACAGCTAAATTAAATGGTGTCCCCAGTGGGCTGAAAGAAATCTGAGGTAGAAATGGACATTGAACATCGATTACCTGAACCTCAGTGTTTTGCTCATAAAGCACTATAGACTTCAGGCAAAATCTGGCCTCTGGTTTGATCTTTCAATAACATTCTTTACCTTCTTATCATTTTCAGAAGCAATGGGTTTTCACACTGATGCATTGTAAGGTAGACCAGGCACAAAGGAAGAGCAATTCTCTGCCCATTCATATGCAGCCATCTCTTGTGCAGAGCACAGCGGGTATGCAACAGCTACCTAACCTCACTGTAGAGAATAAGGAAGACCGTGTTTAGCAGATGCCTGGGTAGAATGACTAGCAGGTGGGGTCTAACCTTCATTCTTGAACAGAAGTATTATCAGATTTTTAATGATCACAGAGCAAGCAAAGGACATACACAGATTCCCTGTCTCTTTTTCTCTGTGCGCATCTGTGTGTGGGTATAAGATCACTTCCGTCTCTTGCAGTTGGGCCATGCCTAGGAGACTAGAATAAGTCATCTCCTATTAGAGGATAGTAAAACCTCCTTAAGATCAAAGGATAACAGTTTGTGTCTTTTCTTTCTCCCTCTCTCTTTTCCTTCCTTTTTTAAGGAAAAAAAAAAAAGAGAGGGGCTTCTATTCTCAGCTTTACTGTTCAAGATGGGTGATTTGTCTCGTAATTGTGTTCGCTGACTACAGCAGATGGATTCATTACTAGGGCTGGTCAGAAATCTTTCAGCACAATGTGTTTTTTGTGTGTGTGTGTGAAAATGATGAATCATCAAAACTGAAACTTTTCATGAAGATATGGCTGTGCAGAGGGAACTTTTCTCACAGAAGTTTCCTCAGCTCCCCACTGGGGCTTGTGATTAAAACCAGAGAAAGCAAAAGCTTCTCATCTTGGGGCAGCCCAGAAGATAGGATGTGTGGGCATTGAGGTTTTGAGTTTCTCTTCTGATTTTTCTGAACTGTTTCTTTTCTCACGTAAGTGTGTTGGTTACTTTAGCATCTTTTTATTCAGCACATTTTCTTATATATATATACCTGTGTATATATAAAGAAACATAAATGGAGTATTAGCATTTTAACAAGTAAAATTGAGGGAAAGATGATGGTCTGCTGAACATGGCTAAGTGAATGCAGGTCATGTCCCCTATTAAAGCCACCATATGCCTTTTTTTGAAACAGAAAAGTGTTCGAAATCTTTAGCAGGAACAGCTTGCTCATTACAGGCCCTTCTTCTCAAATCCAGCAGATCCTATTCGTTTTTGTTTCAGTAGAAATTACCAGAATAATCCAGGGGGACTAATGCTCAAGGAAAAGTCTTGAAGGCAAAGTCACTTAGCTCATGACCACAGCTGAGGAGTAACATTTTACAATGAAAGGAGGTCATGAGCCTAGTTATCGACTCATGTTTATATCCTGTAAAGACGTTTCCCCTCTGAGTGTTTGTTTAGCTTGTATATAAACTATTGCTGATTGTACTGCTGCCTTTGGGATCCAATCTTATGCATGACTTACTCTGTGCATAAAGAAGTTTGTCTTGGACCTCCTTAGCAAATGTTCAGTCTAGACTCTAATCAGCACAGAGAGAGAGACACTTCCAACAGGAGCTACAGCCAGCAAGAGGCCTATTTGGAAGACTGACAGGACACCAAATGTGTCTTTTAAATAGGGCAAGGCAGCTTGCTAATGGGCAGGAATTTGGCCCTGAGGTTTCAGTGTATGACAGCCATGTAAACGACAATCTCGCTGTAGCAATGGGAAGAGAAAATCAATAACACTGCCCTATCAGAGGGAACAATAAAAGGGAACAAATAAAGGACCACTGTGGAGCAAAACACTAGACTGGGATTTATCTGAAACAGAGCAGGAAGGAAGAAAAAGGAAATATGTCAAAAATTTATTTCCTAAAAATAGCTTGGCGGTCAATCCAAAGGCATCTCAGTAATGGAATAAGAGTGAGAAGATGACAACGAAGTTGTCACCAATGGTGAGATAAAGCTCGCCAAAGCAAAAAAAAATAGTCCCAAATTATTGCAAAGGTCCATTCTACCTTATCCATTAGCAGGTCTACTGGTTCCCTTGAGCTTTTCTTCCAGAGCACTCAAGAGCAGTTGAGCATTTTCCATTTCTAGAGTATTTCTGCACCGATTTGCTTCTTACTTAAAAATATTTTCGCCATAAGAAAAAGGAACCATGAAGCATATAGCCATGTAATCTCCTTGCAGGACATCTGACATGTCCCATTTTTTCTCTGGACAATTCATAATGTACAAAGAGTATCAAATCCATTTTTTAAGTTGGTGACCACATTACAGATTACACAGGTCCACCCGTCTATTACCATGTCTAAGGTGAATAGAACTACACTAAAAATTGTTATTTTGAATTGCAAATAAGATTTTACCCCCATCCCGTTGACTTCTTCTCCTTTGTACTGATTTCTTGAGATTTGAAGAAATGTATATTTACCCCATCATGGAAGTTGAAGTTCATTTTATTAGTCCTTTTAACCAGCTTCTTCAAACTGTTATACATTCAAATAGCATCCTACAAATATGTGAGATATCATATACAAACTTCTCACAATGGTTTTCCATCTTAAAAAAAAATGGGTTAGATTGTGACTGCTTGATTATGGCTCCCTCACAACACATTGTTTGTTCTTTTGCTTACCTGCATGTACATATTTATATGATGCAATGGTAAAGAATGGGAAGTTTTCATGGCCCATTGAAGTTTTATGAATCAGATCAGATCATAGATAGAGAAACACCTTCTTACTGTTTATCTTTTACTCTAAAGTCAGCACAGGACTCATCACCCCCCTTTTTCCCCCAAGGTATATTCTTACAGCTATATCCAAATTTAAATGTCATGAGGTATTTGGCTTTCATCCATGCTATCTTTGTGCTATCCCATTTGCAGTTAAGGGTGCCATCTAAAGCTTCATTCTCTTCCATCATTTTATGTATTTATTTTGGCAGAAACTTATTAGTATACTCTGTCAGGACAAAACTTTGCACTATTTGATCACTCCTTATTTGCATTTTTAATAGTCCCCATTAGACAGCCTCCGAACTAATTAGCCAAGCATCTGTAATAGAAAACTCTTGTTTCCTATTTTCAGAACTAAGAAACTAATAGCTGAAGCCCTACTAGAACAATTAAGTAATAAGAAAAATATTGTGTTAAGGTTGGCAATAGAGTAGTTGCCATAAATCACTACAATAATGACTTTCAGCTCACAATGTTTAAGCAGATAAAAAATTAACCCACACACTATTTCTGTGGTCTACAAAATAGATGTCCCAGATTAAAAAATGAAATGAGGTAAAAAAAATGTATGTAATGTATATAGAATCATTCAGGTTTTGTTCACTGGGAGGAAGACAGGGGCATTTTGGCTTTAACATGGCAAAACCTGTCGATTTTTATTTTATTTATATAACTTCAAAAATTATTACTTAAATATCAGTGAAAATTATTAAATGCAGGCTTTTTAGCCAAATCTTTAAAACCCTTGAAGTGCTTTGTTCCCTTTGTTTTCAACAGAGGCATTTGGTGCCTAAATCACTTCAAAGTCACAGATCTTAGGACTGTGATTCAGTTGCCCAAACATTGATCTTTTGCTTTAGATATCATAAATTATCCCACCTCCATTCAGCTACTGCTGGAAAATAGATTAAGGGCATTAGGCATCCATATTCAGGCAACTGATTTTTGCCTGAAGTAATTTCCACTGCTTTTCAGAACTTAATTCAGCACTTCCCTTTTTCTATCATCCAGAATGACAGAAGCTGTAAAAAAAGTGGGATTTTGTTTGTTTAAGTATCACTATCAACTTTTTATTCAATAAGTAGAATGTGCAATGCATTATTTTGCCAAAATAGTCTTTTGCAAATGTAACAATTCTGAGACACTACTTCAGAAAGACAATCACTAGAATGGAGAAGTTCTGTATAACAGATTGAATCATTAAGAATGGCAAGTAGCCGAAATAAAAGTCAAAGTAATTTTCTTGTGAGCTTTCAAATAACTTTCCCTGCCCTGCTGGAATTTCAAAATTCTCAAAAATTAACAAAAGTAAAAACAATTACAATTGAACAACACTTACAATGGAACAATAACAGATGTTCAAAATTCTCCATCAGTGTGGGAAATTGCTAGTTTCTTCATTTAGAGGGTAGTCACTCACTGGAGCAAGTTCCCAGGGAAGTGGTCACATCACCAAGCCTGTCAGAGTTCCAGAAGCATCAGATTTTTGTTTTGCAATCCAGACCCCTCAAAAGGGCTGTTGGTATTTTAAAGTCTTTGCTGTTTTTCACTATCTTTATGTCCTCCAAAATTCTTTGCCATTACCTAACAAAGTCAAACACTTAATTTATAACATCAACTTTATACCAAAGGTTATGCTTTCTGTTTTCATTTTTAGAAAATAAATTGAAAAAATCTTAAATAATATGTCCTCTGCAAAAATAAATGGAGCAAAATAGTATTTTCTAAAAATCTATAACAATCTTCTAGTTTTTATTTTTAACTTCCACTAACTGAATTATTGATTTACCCAAGCAGTCCAAGATTAGATTTTTGTAAAATGAGCATGAGAATGGTAAAATTTAGTTCTTGAAAAGACATAGTATCTTGCTTTACTTACATCCCTTACTACTTTGAATTTAGTTAACATCGTAATGAAACCAGTAATATGCTTAAAGCGATGAAACTAAATAATGATGTATTTATAAAAATAATGGAACTACCTGATTACTTAAAGGTAAGAATATGTACATTTAAAAATGTGCTCCTATTATGTAGCGAAGTGCCAGCAAGAGACAAAAAATCTTTAAATATCTTTTACTCTAGAAATAGTATCACCATATTAACTACAGCTCCGCATTGACTTGCCATTAAAACGTACCTTAGGACTTATTTTTCACTTAAGTTTTCTTTAATTTGTTTTTCTTCTTTTATCTCTTTGTAAATTACAAGATTCCTCAAAAGAAACATGCATGAAAAAGCATTTAAAGAAATTCAGTTTCAGGAAGCAGGATAACATTTTTAATCCCCTGATCTTCAAAAACATTCCCTGAAGGAATTTTGAACACGGTTCTGTACTACAATTAAAAAAAAAAAAAAAAAGGACAGAATTATTTTGTTTATTTGTTTGTTTTTGTAATTAAGAAAGACTTTTGTTTCTGTCTAAGCTGATCATATTGAAAATCCTATTGGAGAAATAATATAAGTTCAATCCTGGTTTATAGCTCTTGGCTATGCCAGGACTGTACCTTTGCATATATGTTGGGGCTTATACCCAAAACTTGCCAGCTTGACTCCGTTTTAGTCTGGTTCTTACCTCTTCAGACACGTACTGTTCTTAAAAACCTCTGCTCAGGCTTTCAGCACTAAGTTTTGTGAGATTCTTTTTGGATATGTCTGCAGCAACCTGAAGCAAGCTTCGCCTGCTTGTGCCAGCCACCGTGACACTGAAATGAGTATGAATGCGGACGTACTAAAGTAATTCTGAAGAGTGACTAGAGCCAAAATTTGAGCTTGGTTTTGGAGAGGGAAGGCTGGTGAACTAGCACATTTTGGCTGCCCATTACACCGCCTGCTAGGAGACAATAACTTTCCCAAAACTTGCCTGATGCAGCCAAAAAAACAATGACACAGAAGCAGACGTGTTTGTTTCTTATCAGCAGGGATCCTATTGCTGCAAGCTCCACTGTATTTTGGACTCTAGCTCCACTCGTCAAACCATTGCTCTTGCTCCATCGCCAAGCAGCTTACAGAAGGTAATTAAGTATTGCATAGGCATTTGACTGTAAACAATTATGGAACTTAATATCCTGTAGCTCAGAGGGGGGAAAGAAGACTCCTACACTGGCTGAGCTGGTAATCAATGACTTTGACAGTGGAGAACTCTGTCTCTCGAAGACAAATGAAGCTATTTCCACAATCACCCCATCACCATAGTCCACCACAAACTGTCTTCAATTGGGATATTATTTCTTTTACAGGGTCTGGCAGTAAACGAGATCTAAATGCCAGGAAAGAACTGGCACAGACTTTTGACTGTTCAGCTTGACCACTAGAGTCTATGCACATTCAGAAAGGCACGTCATGCTGTGTGCCTTTTTGAAGCCAATGATGAGAGCTGAGCCACGGTGGGAGGCCGGCGGGTGAGTGATGCTGTATTATTTGGAGAGCCCATGCAGCTGAATTGTGCTACGCAGCGTGCCAGAGATGGGATCCAGCCAGGCAAGCCCTGGGCAATACAGAAGCCTGATATCAAGAAACAGGAGCCTCAAAAAGCAGACCAGCAATCTGCAGAGTTTTGGTAACAGCACCAAGTTCATGCTGAGAGCTCTGCTGGGGAAAGTTGTGATGCGTCATTCGACACAAGGTAGTCAGTCAAAACATAAAAAAAATCTCTTCATTAAACGTCAAGGTGTCTTTGAATCTCAGAGCAGAAGTTTCTTTGCTGTGACAAGTGATCTCCTGGGTCAGAGTAGATGCATTATTTAGTTTCCAAAAACCTGATATATAACATAACTATAAATGTTATAGTTACCAGATAGGAATTTCTGTAAGTATTTCTTACAACATTTCAAAATATTATTCTTATCACTTGTCCACAGACACCCATCTTTCATATAAACAAAATGATCAAGTGTAATCTCCAGGAAGAAAAAAAAAGCTCTGTCATCACCTTAGGGGTGAAAAATCCTGTGTTGCTTTTATGTAGAAATCATAAATAAAGCTTTAATACTGGGTGAATGGTACTATTCCTTCCTTCAGATGAGTAATAGGATCCATGATGGTATCTCAGACATTTACGTAGGTCCAGATTTACCTTTAATGCGATCTAAATTCCTATGGCCAATATGATGATCTCACTACAGGGTGATCCAACCCATCCTAAGACAGATATGTTCCTAAAATTAAATGAGCTACATTTTTGACATTTATTCTCATCATCTATAAAAGAATCAACCAATAAATAAACAAACAAACAGATAAATGAGGAGGCCAGATGCCTAAAGCTGAGGGAGGTGAATAACTTTCATAGTGATTACTAAAAGGTGCTGAGAGATCATTGAAGAAACAAACATTAGCAACTGGGACCTAGTTGCCAGAAAGCAAGGACAAGGTTAGAGCCTGAGCAGAAGCTTTGGGATGAGTTATAGGCTTCTGATGAGGTATGCGCTCCCCAAAATCAGCAACACTGGCATTCAGTTCAGCAGGGACAACTTTTCACGCAGACCTCTCATCTTCCTGACCTAGCCTGTTAGAAGCTAAACAGATATTCACAGCAAATCAACAAGAGTAAGAAAGAAGTTCTTGGGGTGAGAATTCAGGATCATTTAGGAGCAAGGGGCAAGAATAAGCACAGGGAAGAGACCAGGGCAGAACATGATGTGTGGTACAGAGGGTGGGCCGGGAAGGCAGTGACCCAAGCTATGGGAAGACACTCAGACTTCCAGTATATACTGGGGAGCTTCTCCAGCCTCTTCAATTTCCTGCCTCTCATGCAGGTACTTGGATCCTAGACAGCTATGACTTTTGTGAAACATATTCCCTCAATGTTTCCTTCCTCCCTAGAGCCACTGAATGTCCTTTCCACAGCTCCAGCCCTTCTTGCTACGCAGCAACACAAAGATAGCTATTTTGGGGAAATCCCTCAGGATCACTTTACCAGCTCCCTTAAAGATGTTTAGTGTTTGTGCCACTTCCTTGCCCTCATCTAGTGGGTGTGCTGTGTCACCAGGCAGGATCCAATCATTTACAGGCAGAAAAGACAGGAGGAATGCCTGTACCCAAGAAATTTGCCAGGTGAAATTCCCTGCCTCTGCCTCCAGTTTAACACTGGAACTCAACACAACCTGGCAGTTTCAGGGTAGAGGGTCCTGACACTGGATCGTGTGCAAAATCAAGAGTTCTTTGGCTGTCAACTCCTTCTCCAAAAACCACCTGGAATCCCTCTCCTGAGCTATTCCTTATCTCTCCTTGTCTATCCTGCCCTGACAGCTGCTCACATCTGACAGCCTGGCCAGCTCTGAAGGGGCTGCATATGAAAAACCCACCAACAGACTCTGTAAACTGTTCCTGCAGTTGCAGCAATGGTCTCATAGGGCAGTTTTCTCTAGATAAGGTTGTTAGAAGTGTGTACAGTACAAGGAGTGATAACTCTTCAATGGGCTTCAGCTATCACATACTGAAATTTTGTGTGTCATTCTTCCCTCTTGAGTAACTAGTGACAGGACAAGGGGAAAATGGGCCGAAGTTGCACCAGAGAAGTGTTAGATTCAGTTAGGAAAATTTTCTTCCCCAAAAGTGAGGTCAGGCAATGGAACAGGGTGCCCGTAGAAGTAGTGGAGTCACCAGCTCCAGACATGTCTAAGAGATGTGTAGGTGAGGCACAATGGTTTATTGATGGACATAGTACTGCAGAGTTAATGGTTGGACTCTTAAAGGTCTTTCTTTTCCAGCCTAAATATTTCTATAATTCTATAGCAGAAGAGGTCAGATGGATATGGAAACATCTTAACAGTAACAAATGGCAATAAATGGTGCAAATTATGTTGCTTTAACAGCTTATTTAAAAGACTGATTACAACCCCCTTTTTTTTTCCAATCAATTTGCACTTTCTGAAGGCACGCACATAGTGCTAAAAATGCTTTTAGAAGTAACAGCCATTTCAGAATCCATTTTGCCTCTTACAGAAGTGGCCCAGGTACACTTGCAAAATGTGTGCTGTTTTTGGGATGAACTTAGCAGCATTTTATATTTGGAAAACTATTGTACACCCACCAGGTTTGACTGCAATGGTTCATCCACACCCAGATAAGGACTTTCTGAGAATCACTACCAAGTTAAGAGAAAGAGTGGGATTTCTGTATGACAAGAGAAAAAAATACTTTTCTGGGAATTGGTAGGAAAATATCTTTTTGACATTTCTTGGTTCTGCATGATTGTGGCATGTTCATGGGCCACAAGGAGGCTTAAGATGTGATGCGCTGAAAGTCTAATGGAGCAGTAAGAAAAGCAAGAAGAAACATACTGTCTTCATTATTCCTTTATTAAGATTCACCTAGTACACCTGATAACATTAAGTAGCTGCCAATAAGATGTGAATTAGCATCCACATGTCTGGAAAACATAGTATCTCCTTTAAGTGCTCTCTGTTCAAAATGGAGGAAGAATCATACATGTACTTTTCAGAAAGATGTGAATCTTTTAAAGCAGCTGTATGAGACAGGCCATACTTGGAGTTAATTACTGTCTTGGATCACAGTGAGTTCTTAATCACAATCTCCTAATTGATTCAACTTAACAATCAAGTTGTGAAATGGGAATGCAACATCATTAAAAAAAGAATTAAGCTTGAGAGATATTGTGAGGGTCTACATGGGTATGTAATGTAGAATCTTTGGTGGCCTCCATAATATTGAAACCACTAGCTTCTTTTCTTCCCAATCCAGTAGTGGGGGCTTATCATTCCCCAGCCAATTTACAATCAAACCACTCTTCTTACTGTGTGATTTTTATTTGTGGAGTGCAACATCTCTGGAATTTATTTATTAGGTGGGAATTTTAAAAATTATTTTTATTAACCTTTTTTTTTTTTAAGATGGACAAACTGTAATGCAAAGAAAGGATGCAAAGAGGAAAGGAAATGAGAAGGAAAATCTCTTTTTGTTGATGAAGGGTGATCTGCTTTGAAAGGTTGTTGTAAATATGAAGGTCACATGAACATTTCAGACAGGAAAGAATTAGAATAAATAAGGGAATAGGACCATCATGGTCAGAATTGAAGCAGAATTTCCAAGACGATCATGGCTGGCTCCTAATGGTAAAAGTTCAAAATATTGTTTAGATGTTCAGGAGGAATGGTTTTAGGATCACATTAAGGTTAGTTTTAATTCCTGGTGTAAAATTAAGCAAAGGACTTTATCAAGTTCATATAACAAGTTCTTGAAATAAAATCCTTGCTCAGATCCTTGTCTAGCAGAAAATGCATAAAACAGAATTACACTGGCCTCAGTCAGCTACATTTCTGCCCCAAGATTAGAAAATCAAAGTTGCATTTGCTGGATGGAAAATTCTATCTTGAGAACTGTGATCTTGTAAAAGACTTGAAAGAGAAAATGAGAATCAGTACTAGCTCATCAGCAGAATATGGGATCCAATGTGATGTTATGTTGCAGAGGACCAATATGATTCTTAAACACATAAATGAAAATATATCAGATGGGAGAAAGGAATTTTTTTATTAGTTTTTACTTGGCATTGATACGACCATTATAGGAAAACTGTCCACTCTTTGTACCTGCAGCTGAGAAAAGGTATCTAGAAAAGATTGGAAAGTGTTAGAAAAGTTCCACAGGAATTATTACAGGTCTGAAAACACTGTGCAATGAAGTACTGCATGCTCCATTTAATTTTTCAAAAGGAAGATAAGGGCGTAACTAGACATGGTCTATAAATATCCCCTGAAAGACTAAAAATGTGATAATAGAAGTTTCCTCAGTCTTAGAAGGAAAAACTTGAAAAGATCCAGTGGCTGGAGATGGAAGCTTGGCAAACTGATTCTGAAAAGAAATATCCATTTTTAACAAAAATTATAAAAAAGTAGAATGACTGGCAAAGAACTATAGTGGGTTTTTCATCACCTAGCACTTTCAAATAAGGAAATAAAGTTTTTGTTTGCTTGTAGAATGTAGTGTACAAGCATAGATCACAGAAATAAAATTGGAATTTCTTCATGGAAGTAATGTCTTTATCTGAAGTGCAGTTAAAATTTCAAATTCAATTAACTTATTTTAATATCAAATGGAAACTGGAAGTTTTATCTAAGATGGCTATGCAAAGACTTTTCTCCATATCCAGTGGCCAAAGAGTAACACCTTCATATATCTGTTCACTTTTTCTAGACAGGGATCTTCGGTTAGATGAACCACCCTCAAAATGTATCTCTTTCTGCTGGTTGTAGAGGAGGATATGGGCAAGTGTTGTATGAACAAACATAGACATCTACACTCAGTCTTACCATTGTTCCACCTTCAATTCAAACCAAAACTTGTATTTCTAGTGCATAACTCAGATCATACTAAGGAGAACTAAGCAGGGTTAGGAACTGTTCCCTAAAAATACCTATCTATTGTACTGAATTTAAAGTGCTAATATTCCAGTTGCAGATCCTGTAGTCTTTTACAGTTACAGTTGTATGAGATGAATCCCATTCTTAGTTAATGCAATTTCTCACGGCCTTTAGGCTGAAAGGAAATCCTGTGAATAATTAAGCATTCAGATATAACTATGATAGTCAGTTTTACAATATTCGTGAAGATTTCTTTCTAGCTGGAACTTGAAGAAACAGGGTTGGTCTCTCTGCCTCATTTAAATTTTGCTCAGTAACTGACATTTTCCTACAGCAGTTCTATTTTGTCATTGAGGGGAGCTTTATTTTAAAGGACCAGGTCATGACTTTGGGTTATATTGCTTTATAGTAGGCAATCTCAGCTCTACCCAGAATACTTTATGTGTCTGAGGTCAGACTTGTAGACAGCTTATTAACATCTTCTTAATTTAAAGATGTAAAAACACCATAAGTAAAGTGAGACTTGGAGTGGGTGAAAAGCGGAAAATCAGGAACTTAATAAAGATTTTGGAATCATGTTATGGTCTCACAACTTTCATTCTACTAACCTAGGATCAGCCTTTGATACCATCAATTATATACCTATTTTTGACTGAAAGGAACTACATGATGAGTTGCGAGACTAAGAAAAATCTAGTCAACATTAGAGGAAGTGTCTGAATGATAGACAGAGAGACAAAGTCTAATCTCTGTAATTCCCTGATGAAACATACACTGAGGCTTAACCTAATCCCTGAAGGAATGACAGCAAAAATAAGGTGAAAAACCAATTAGCCTTCTCCCATACTAATCCTGGTTAGAGCAGCTTATTCTTTTTTTACACTTGTGGAGACATTCCTTATACCATGGAAAATCAAAATTGTGCTGGCCATACCTTTTTTTCAGAATAATTTCACTCCCATAGAATGTCAGTCCTTGCTATCTACAAGTTTGTCACATGCCAGAATGAAAAGATTTCTGATCTCAGTGGAAGATTCGGTAGTGATAAGTCAAGAAGATAAGCCAGGCATGAAAATTAACTCTGGATAGGATGATTTTAAGTTGATTCTATTCCAATTAAATGAAAGGATGAAAGCAGGTCTGTAACTAAGGTTTTGAGTGGTAAAGGACAAAATGAAATTAGGCAGAAAAGTCAGCTGGGTGGAACATATTCAGAGTATGAATATAAAGAAGGTCTGTATATTTTCTTTTTCCAACATAGGAAAACTACTGAGAATTTCTACCACAAGAAAAAATTATGATTGAATAAAATGTAACTAGGCTGTACTGAATGAAAAATTGTAACAGAATAATCAGTAAGGAAAAAGAAAAGCTAATAAGGAATAGAAGTCAAAAACATTTATAGACCTACCAAAAATATTTTGGACATCAAAAAGCCAATATTTTTGAAGTTGTTCAAGAGTCATTAGCAAGAAAACAATATATGCAAAATGAAAGAGATAAAGATTAAGGCAAAATTTATTATGCTTCAATAATTAATAAATGCTTTAGTTGTCAAGGGAAATTAAAATATTAAGCAGAATTAAGGAAAGTAAGTAAAACAAATATAAAGTCATAACTCCTTAAATATATTTCAGCCATACATTTTACCAATTCAACCTAATTCTGGGGAGAGAATAATATTACCCAATTACAAATGGGAATCTGGAAATATTTTCCAAAAATTATGAAATGGGACAGGTTAAAAATCAACAAACACAAAAAATCCTCCGTTCTATATACCACATCAAAACAAAAACTTGCAGAAAGGAGAACATTCAACTGTAGTATATGAATCTTTGAAATCTTATGACAGATTTGTGTTTGATTTATGGTTATCATGAAGTCTGACATAAGCAATTCTAGTATGAATGGTTTGCTTACTTTTGAGGGAAAAGAACTCGTAACATTTACATCTTTCTTGAGGTCTGCCTGCTACCTCTTTTAACTTGATATTTGCCATATAAATCCTTGTAAGGGAATTTTATAAAAAACAAAAAACAAACCAAAAACTAAACAGTTCTAAATATAAAAGTTCTTTAACAATGAATACTAGGAAGCTTCAACTTCTATACTGTCTGATAAGAAAAGACAATCTATGTAGAATTTTTTTTAATCTTTTGCATGTGTTGAATACTGACAAAGCTAGAGCTACCCTCGTCACTGCAACATATTTCAGTTGATAAACCCACCTAAATTAATTATATTGTCATAATTCTATAATCTATTATTCCTCACTAGAAAAGGTGAACAAGACCTACCGCAAAATGTCCTTTATTTGTAAGAAGAACCAGTGTATCATGGCATTCATGTGATCACAATAACATCTTCAAGCAGGGGACAGACCAGGAAAGAGTGCAAGTATGCAACACCCAAAAAACAGTGCCTCTAGGAGTAAAAATAATGCCACAGACTTGGATTATGTATGGTTTGAAATTAAAAATGTCTCAATTAAATGACATTTTTAACATATATAATATTAATTAATTTTTTTTAAAAAAGTAATCATGATACTTGAAAGGAAAATTTCCAGTGGAGCAGTTTGTTCTTTTTTCAAATAAGAAATCAATATTATTTTGGAGGTGGAAAGGGAATTGAAAGCTCATATTCCCATGGACCTGATGCCTGGAACTGATAGGACAAGTCATCTCCCAAAATGTGCATGTCAGTCATTCCTAAACTCAAAGTCTGGAGGACTGGTGTGCACTTACAGAATGGCAAAGACAGTTGAGTTCAATGTCCCTCCCTTCTAATGATTTTGAGCAGTAAATCTCTGAGTAAACTTTTAAAATTTAAAATTAAATAACCTTTGAAACCATAAGGAAAGACACAAGGAAAGTAGACAAGCTGTCTTGTAAAGCATGTTGTTGTAAGTCACTGTGTTTGAAAGATGTTACTCAGGCCTGGAAAAAGTCCTACATTTATTTCTGATACCAAAGTAGTGTGAGTAGAACATCTTTCTCGTGTCCTGACCTTACTACTGCAGTAAATCTAAAGACCTTAGAGATTTACATAATAAAAAAATCTATGATGAAAATTTCTTTCAGATTTGCCTCTTTAGGTTTCAACAGCATACTTAGGCACACATGTAAACTTGATGTACACAGGCATTGTGCAGACTTAAGATACAATTTTCTGTCTTGCCTGTCTGGCTCCTTCGGTGGCAGCCTCAGAAGGTAAAATCCTCAGAGACAAATTTTATAGGTGTTATGTCTTCCTAAAATCCACATCTGAAGACAGCCTCACTGCTATTGCTCCCTGCACCAGAAAAGTCAGCCACTTGTGAGAGTTTTAGCAGTTTCCCACTAGTTTTCACTAGTTCCTTCTGTTTTCCCACTAGTAACTGCCACTAGTGCAGAGTCACAGGACTGAGATGTCAGTGAGAACTTCAACACAGATAAGACAGCAGTCAGGACATTTACTGATAGCACAAAATCATGGGGCTGAAATTGTAGTAGCTGTGTACAGCTACTGTGTGGAACCACAGAGCAGAAATATGTGTCTTTTGAGAAAACTTCAGGAAGAACCTTGCTCCACCTCTCTCCTCAAAGCCAAACCAACTTAGGTTGGGTTTCTCACATCTTGTCCAGCAAATATTTGAATATCTACAAGGATGGAATTCCAAAATCTTGTTGAGTGTCCAGTGAGAATCTATGAGGGAGAAAAAACTTAGAAGAAAGTTAATAGAAAAAAACTTCATAGGGAGGGAAGAGGAAGCCCATTAGAATTCTTACGCTCTTTCATGGAGAACTTGATCCCACTATGATTCTTGGTTTAACATGACATATTATTTGAAATACGCAAGACATGCCCAGAAATTCACTCCCAGAGTATTTATACCAAGTTTTCTCTCACTGTATGTGCGCTCTGCAGAGAAAACAGGTCACAGTTTAAACACCAGAAATCATGATAGTGTGCATAGTCAGGCAGGAAAGGACCGTAATTTTCATCATGGAAGTCCATATGGTGAGGTGTTACCAATTTGTGATCAGAAGAGTATTGATAACCCACTAATGATTTGTGTATTGATGAACAGTGCTTGCACAGCTTCAACGCTTTCTATTTCCTTTCTGCCATGCCACAAGAGAAAGTCTAGAGGTGGGCAAGGAGTTGTAGGCGAAACAGGAGGGACTGTTGATTTGAATGGGCCAAAAGAATTTAATGTCATGCTTCACAAGTCAAAGCTGAAGAATGGAGGGAAGTGTCTTCCAAGGCCACTGTTGCTGAGACATAAGGGAAGGTGATGATTGATTGCCTTTACATCAGTGCTGCTTGAGTTTTATTCCGTTCTTTTCTTCATTTATTAGAGTATCTTTAGCTCAAACAATTAGTTTTCTCACTCTTGTTCTACCTGTGTTTTCCTGTGTCTCAGCACAGGGGTAGGACTGAGTAAGCAGCTATGTACGTGCTTGATTCTCTTAGAATCCTCCACAAATTGCCAGGATAGAACAGCAGCATGAAAACAATTTCTTTTTTTTCCCCATCCCCTACTACATAAATATTTTTGAACAATCGCAGCCCTACTTGCTCAGCTGAGTTTTACCACTTCCTCCATATAATATTATTTATTTACAGATGCCTTAATTATGTTAACTATCTCAAACAGAGAGATATACTTTTCTATTCATATGCGTACTATTTAAGTTTAAAAATTTGCTTCTTTGTGCCCAAGTTTGGCACAGCAATTTCTTTAAGGAAGAAAAAATGAAGAACTGATGTTATATATGAAAGAGACAGGTAGTGTTTCACTAGGGAACACCTCCTCTAACAATTATAATTCATAAAGCAAAAATCTTGAGTATGACACTAGCCAATTTAGTCTGATATGAAACAGGGCCCATGTTTTCTTTCATTTATATTTTTATGATATGTAATGTCTTTATAATTTTTACCACTCACATCAAAGCTGCCAACTGCTGAGTGTCTAAATAAGTAGCATGTGAAGAAAATGAGTGAATTGCTAAATGTCCCATTACATCCATGGAGAATATCCTTGCATTTGGAGTCAGGGATCTTAAAATTGAGATGACAAATGAATGGTTTTCACTCCAATGGAGTGAGGGTTTTGGCAGTAGCAATTCTATTATTCTCTGTGTCTGAATAGAAAGAGAAGAACAGAGACAGAGAAAGGAATGAATAAAATCAAACCCATAGAAACCTACTGCAATACCTCAACTCTAGGACTGAATGACAATTACATCCAAAGAGAGAAAAATAAATCTGGTAGAACCTGAAATATCCAGAAATATGCTTCCTCAAAGGTCTGGAATTATTTTGAGTGTACTTGGGTGGACCAAGTAGGGGAGAGGTGGGCAGATGAGAATTTTTACCATTTCTATTATCTAAATGAGGCATATTTATCTGTTAGTGCCTACACATGGCTGAATTCTTATTCACTTTAGCTATGATTGCTAATAAAGGAGCTAATGCTCAAAAGGATTCTCATCTGACCAGATTAGAGAGATATTAGGATTGTCTTTTGTCCAGTCTTAGTTCATAGCAACTAACACATTGCCAAAAACAGGAAGTACTTTAGGAGTTAGGAACGCCAGTAACCACTCCAAGTGTACTTACCCTTTTTAGAGGCTTAGTGAATTCCCCAGCACAGACCCAAATATATTTTGCTGCTAGACCCTAATGACCAGAAATGTTCCTGGTCCCATTTAATTTCTCAGTATAGATATATTCTTAATGATTGTCATAAATTAGATGCTAAAAATAAAGTAAAATTGCCTAGACATAATTATCTACTGTCATTTGAGATGCCCTTCGGTGTCCCTTTTGGTTACCATTTCAAAAGAATAGAAGGATTTTACCTACCTATAGATGGTGTCACATCTGCTAACCCCACAGCATCTCCAGTGACGTTACACACAGATGTTTAGGCAACTAGACTGAGCACTGAGGGTAGGTTTCAGCTCCAGATTCAGATGCACACATATGGCACTCATGGCACTTTTGTTCTTGTTGCAGCCAATGAAAATTCAGGCAATGCACGGAAAAATTTTAGGGCAAAAACATCTGTTAAAACTAAATAAATAAATAAACAAATTGTCCATTCTATAGAAGGACCTCCATACTGACCACAATCCCCTGTGTGGCTAACAGAGCATCACCAGTAATGCTGTCACTACTAATCAAGGGCCAAACAGGCAGTAGAAGAAATAGTTTTCATAGAAGGCAAACAAGACCAGATCTCCACCTAAGCTCTCAAAACAGTTCTGTCTTTTGCTCTAGTTGTGAAGACTTTCCTCTCTATGAGACAAAGTCAGCATTAAGCTGTCAAACTGTGATTGAAGTGATTTAGTCCTGTTACATAGTAGCACTTTTGGGATGAATGCTATGAAAAAAAGGCAAGAAGAAAGAGTTGCTTTTTCTCCTAGCGCGTATCTCACCACAAAACCTGGAGAAAACCCATGGATGTATTATTTTATAACAAGTAACTATCCAATGGTTTAAAAAAATTAAATCTTAAATTATAATTCATGAAGTAAAACTAGGAAGTCATGTTGTGTTAGGATACTCTGGTATATTATGTCTTGTACAGTGCATCTTAATGTGAATTGACACAAGAAAACACTCATTGATTTATGACACTAATTTTAGGACATGATGTTTTTTGGTTTTGCTGCTGCTCTTGTTTTTACTATTATTGTTACTGTTATTGTTATACTATCCTTGATCTATTACTGCCTTTTTTCACACCAAGATTTGACAGGTGGATAATGAATATTGTCTATTGTGCCATTACTATGATTAGATGTGGATAGCAGTTGTTATGCTATTGACTCATTTCTGCTATTGACAAGCTAATTCTGAATTTTTTTTTAGCTTATCAAGATGTATTGTCAGCTGAAGTGTGTGTGTCTTGCGGTTAGCAAGCTGATCTTTTACTAAAACTGTAGGATCCAGACCATTAGTTCATCAGTCAATGCATATGGCAGTTTTTATTCTGTGAAATTATGCACTATGTTAGCATTCTAAGCCATCAGTTGTTATCAAGGATGAGTGAGCCCAGTGCAAAGAAAACATCTTGGAATAATCATGAAATCTTCAACTAACCACCAGTCTGTGCAGTCAAAGAGAAATCCAGCCATGACATACCACCATTTTTAGCCATGTGCCCATTACCTAATTCAGGTTAATCTTCTGGGTTCCCTCCACAGTGTCTCCGGAGAGCATTTCTTCCCATTTTTAGCAGTCATTTGTCTTTTGCTGATGGGATCGAATTTTCTGCGACAGTCTGTCTCTCTCCAATGAATGCAGGAAGAGCCTGTTTAAAAGTTTCAGAGTGGTCATAGGAGGACTTGTGTTGGGAGGGACCTCAAGCAGCCATCCTGTCTGAATTCTTGTTCAAAGGAGAGTCAAGCCAGGTTTCTCAGGGCTTCCACAGAAATCTTGGATGAGGATTGCACAACCTCTCTGCACAACCAGGTCTCCTGTCAACCTCAAGGCTGCTCTCAATGTACCGCAGCATGAGAGATATGTAAGGGGTATCTCTTGGCATTTATATCTGTACATGTAATTGACTATTTCTAAAAAGAAGACATTTTAGTGAGCCACTTAAGTTTCATTGGTTTGAGTATTTTTTTTTTTTTTTCAGCTGTGGGCTGTTGTTTTCAATGTTGGTTATGTTAACAGAGGATATACTACTGCTGAAGTTCCAGCTTCTACGTAAAGCACATTTAGGGCAAAAAAAAAAAAGTCTTATTAAAGTGCATAGTAAAATATATAGTGAGCCAAGAGTTTTCAGTTTACAGGGCAAATTATTGTCCCTGTAAATGAAAAAGTAACCTCCAGTGGGCAATAATGCCTGAAGCTGAATTATATCCACTTTTTCATCCCATAAGTCAATAGCTTTCCACTATAAACATCAGCTCTAGTCAATATGATATGCTGCATACTGATATATTGACTAATGGTACTATTAAAAGCTCACAAAATGTCAGCAGCTGGGAATTTCTCATGCATATAGTTCTGCATTTCAGTAGATAAGGGTGCTCTGTGTAACTTATAAATCCATGCCCAGTTGGGAACAGTCTTTGTAATACTTCCCTTTGTATTATCCTAGAGGATGCACAACTTCCTCAGTGTCTCCATTCCCACACATTTTTTGGCCTTTATTTGCCTTTTTTTTTTGGTATAAGAGACTCTCTTATTCTGTCAAGGAAGCTATCCAGGAAATTCTCTGTTGAAAAGTAACCAAAAGAGGTAACATATAATTATTGTTTCTCTTCTACATATAAAACATGACATAGCGTGAGGTTTTTCTTTCTTTTTCTCTTACAGTGAAGACACTGACTCATATCTACTTTGCTGACAGAGTGTCTCTGAAGAATGAATTTAGATGGCAGATAAATGAAAGGTAACCTAGTAAGTTTGGAAGTTGCATTTGTTTGAAGCTATAAAGCTTAGGTATAAGGCCAAAGGTATCTTTTGGCATTTGTGAAGAGCTTGAAGGAACTGTTGCCCCAGAGAACACCTAGAGAACATTATCACCAACCTAATATATGCCTTGTGTCAAGGTGATCTGTCTGATTCAAGCATAACAGAAATTAAATTTATGGTCAAATAATTTACATTTACTTTGATCTGAAAATTTCTGGTGAAGTAAAATATTTCTGCATTTTAGGCTTGGTTGGGTTTTGAAGGCTTTCCCAAATTAAGAAAAGGTGTGGGTCCAAAGTAGCCAATTGAATTGACAAGAGAATCCTCATATACATGTGAATCAGATCTTTACATCATTTAGTAGATTTTTTTAGCATGTGAGGGTATTTTTCACAACTACAATTGCACTAACAGAATGCATAAATTAGGAATGAAAATGTACATGTATTTGTGAATCCGAAGTATCTGACAGTTTGTCAATCACTACTCCAACATGGTGCAGTTTTGTTAGTCAAACACATCATTTGAATTTTGTACAGAGGTAGAGATGCCACTTTTGGTGCTGCTAGTGCCCATTCACCATGTGTGTCATATGACATCATCTGCTGACTGTCTGAAAAGTCTTTTGGGATTAAGACCAGCAACCAAAAGAATAGTGACATTGGTTTTGTTATTAATTAGATGTGTTTTCTAAGAGAATTAGCTAAAAGTTGTAAACCAATAATGACATTCTCATTAAAAAAATTAAAAAGAGGCCATTTCTTATTTTTAGACTATATTTCTTTTCTCAGATTGTTTCTATTGCAGGTTGGGAAGCATTTCTCTGTGTGGTTTTAGCTCTGTCACTTTTCCTGCAAGCAGGTAATTTTTCCCTTTCATGGAAAACATATTTTTCAATAGCATTTATTTATTAGAGTACAAGATTTTCATGCAAGCCATGGACCTAGGAGCATGTACAATTTCAGAAACCTACATACACCATGTCTATTCTGACAAACCTGTGTTAGAAGATCTTTATCCTGTGCTTCTTGTGCATTGACAAATTAACTTTAACAGACACCCAAGAGGGAATAGCAGTTCACCACAGAAGTTTTAAATTGGATGATCAGTGTCTTGGAATGTTTAACAGAAATAGCAGCAGTCAGGAAAAAAAGGGTTTTATACCTATGACACATTCAGCATTTTTGGCACCCACTTGCTGAGCATGGTTCAGCATGGAAATGCATAACCATGGAGGATTTTGGGAAACACCATTTACTCTCAGTACTTGGCTGACAGAGAATAATGAAAAGGTGGAGAATAAGAATAATAAATCCAACTAAGTGCTCTGCAGACTTTTTCTAAATTCAAATTCTTTCAGGTTTAGCTGAACATTTTTAAAGCACTGATTTTTGCTTTTTTTGTTTTGATTTGAAATGCATCTATTTAATTTCTGAAAAGTTAAAATATTTATGAAAATATAATATCTCAATTTCTTCTTAAAAATATTACTTATAAATCCATTTTTTATCAAAAGTATATTAGATAGAAATTTTTCATTCTAACCTATAAATAGCCATGATTTGTGGCAATGCATTTAACCTCAATTTATTAGTTGGGAAAATAGGTATAATGATAATTATTGCTATTCTCACAGGAGCAGTGAGCATGAATGGGCATTCTTTAAGTATGCTAAGATGTGAAATGACAGATAATGGATATGTCCAAAGTACCTTTTCTTTGGGTTTTACCTGCCAAAGGCAAATGTAGCTATGGGAATTAATAGACACAATATCTCATTTTGGTATCAAACTTTTCTTATCAGCATGGTTTATAAAATAATTATCACAGACTTTAATTTTATTACCCAAGAAATATATTAAAAATGTAGATCTTTTATAATTTCTTCAATTAACAGTAGACACTTCTTGATTACTTTCTAATTAAATAATTTCACTCCAAGACTTGGTAATTACAACAAGAAGTTATTAAAATTAGAAAACATTTGCTAACTCAGTACTTTTGATTATTAAGCCTTTATCGCTTAATATCGCCAAACAGTCTATGAAGATATATGAGGCTGGAAACTGAATTTAATGTATTCAGCTATGATAATTAACCACAGGTGTTCCAAACAATGCAATGCCTCTTCCCTGTCATATAGTTTCTTATGAAATCTATTGTTTCTGTCATTGAACTTATTTTTCATCTTATTAAGGTATCTGTCTATTGACAACGTATTATTGTTCCTATTACAGGGAAGAATACTCTTGATACTGTTCCATTCATCTGGAAGATATAGCAATGAATAGCATAATTTATATTAATCAGTTTCTATGTAGGATAAAACATTTTATACATATTTACATATAATGTTCAAGCATGGTGTGTCTCTGCACGTACAGCAAAAGGAGTCAAAAGTCAAAAAAACCAATGCTCTTAATAAGAATAAGAAAGATGTTGACACGGGCTGAAGACTTGAGATGACCCAGAACTGTCTTAAAGGAGGGATTTCTATTAGCAAATGGGGAGAAAACTTGGTTCTACAAAAATTTATATAATTTCCTACTGGAAACAGAGGAACAAGGATAACATCTTGGGTTTCCAAGGCTACTGACATCTTTCTAGACGAATACTTCTCGATCAAACTAAGTTTATAAAAAGAAAACTCCTAATTTGACCATCACTCAAATTGTTTGCAATTAAACAATTGAATCCTTAAGCTGATATTCTGAAGGAAATATTATATGAAGGATTTGGCCACACATAAAAAGTTAAGACTTGGATTAATCCTGTTAATTTGTGAAGCATCTGAGGCCTTTTTAGTTGGAATACAGCTCCCTTCAGCTCCCTGTCTAGTCAATGAAGAGAGATAAGTCACTTCACCAGTTAACTGAGATCACAGGAAGGCTGAATTAACCTCTAGAGGAATTAAGCTCCTGCTTTTAACATCACAGAATATTTTGTATGATTATAGCCAGTCAGGTGTTATGGAGCAATGAATCTAGACCTTTGTGAGTGTGCTCCAAAGAGTTTGGTTAGACAGTCTGGACAGGTCCTTCATTTTTAATGTTTTGGATTTTTTTCCTACTTTATAGACAGAAAAAAAAAAGAATCTTCTTGTACTCAAAATTAAGAATCCTCCAGGATTTCAGGCAGCTCATTTTTTCCTTTCTATCATCTAGTGTCCCAGAAATCAAGTAGCAGTGAATCTGGAATCAGTCACTAAAAAATAATAAAATCAAATAAAATAAATTTTAAAACGTGACATTGCTAGATACTTTTGTTTAATAGAATTTCAATGCAAACCTCTGAGTGAATATGATCTGAACCAACCTACCTTTTAAAAAATATCTGAAAATCTTACTGTCATTGACTTAAGTTTCTCTGATTCATAGAGTATCAGGAAGTATTATCTGCCTTTTCTTATGGATATCAATAAAGAATCATAAGACTTAATTAATGTGGATCATTTTAAGAGCCTTAGATTAAAAGTGATATGCAAGTTAAAAAGCACTGCCATTAATGTTCATGTCAATGCTTTGTAGCCTTGCCAGCTGGCTTTTTTTATTTTTTCATTTACTTGTTTTCATAGGAAATTAGTAATAGAAAAAAAAGTAAATAAATGGTGATCTATGGTAATTTCTATATGTCACAGATTCCATATTGTTTCACCTGATGGGCAGAATACCTGAATGACCTGTCCATTACATACCATGATTATGATGCTTGTTTCTCAACAAGCATCTTTACAGCTTAACCTAAACCTGGATTCCTCTGTCTCTGTAACAGGCATCTGCAAACCTGGCTGAGTAGGTTCCCTTCTTTATTGTCCAATATTAATTCCAGATCATTTATAAGCTGTTCTGCAGCACAGCTTTGATGACTTCAGCAGAGCTGTGTGTTACTCGGGCTAGGAAGTAACTGGGTGTTTCTATCAGCTACTCATGAGAACCCACAGAAATTCAAGTCTGACTTTTTTGTTTCCTTATGCATCATCATCCATCAATGACCAATCTTGCCCTAAACAATAAAAGAATAGAAATATTTGAAAGCATGACAATTGAAGAACAAAAAATTATATGCAAACTTCCTTTAAAAGAACATCCAGTGTTGCTTCTACTTTTTACCTTTTTTTTTTCTCCCCAAAACATCCACATATTTTATGAGTTTTTCTTCTTTATGAAAAAATAAAGAGAGAACTTTCCCTGCACTTCATGTTTTAGAGGATTTTATTAAAAGCAAGATATTCCCAAATGAAAATGGCAACACTTTATTTGTACCTTTCTGACCTCAAGGATATTGACGTGCTGGAGTAAGTCCAGAGGAAACCACCAAAATTACTAGAAGGAAGGAGAAACTCTCCCACGTGGAAAGGCAGAGAGCAATGGGCTTGTTCAGCCTAGAAGAGGAGGCTTTGGGGTCACCTAATTGCAGCCTTTCAGAATCTGAAGGGAGCCTACAAGGGAGATGGAAAATAACATTTTACAAGAGCATGGAGTGAGCAGACAAGAGGCAATGGACTCAAAGTGATAGAGAGTAGGTTTAGCTTGGATATTATGAAGAAATTCTTCCCTAAGCCTGGTGAGGAACTGGCACAGCTTGCCCAGAGAAGCTTTGGATGTTCCATCTCTGGAAGTGTTCAAGGCCATGCTGGATGGGGCTTTGATCAGTCTGGTCTAGCAGAAATGGGGGGTGGAACTTGGTGAACTTTAAGGTCCCTTCCAACCTAAGCACATTTATGATTTTATACTTCTATGTTTCTCTGAAAATAAATCCTTCCTCTTTGGACTGAAACATTGCTGAATTCACGGAATTAACTTTTCCTGTTCAGATATAATTTAGTTGGCAATCTGTCCTTGGTACCTTTGCACCTGAAAATATGAAAGACATTTGATATTTATGAAAGAAGATACAGACTTGTGCTTGAAGACAAATTCTCACTTGCCTATGCATAGGCATCCAGGACTTCCCTTTCCTTTTCTCTTAGTTGAAACTTGATGGAGGAGGCAGAGCTGGACAGCCACATTCACTTTAAGCAATGATCCAGCAATCCCGTCGAGTCCCACTGGAGGGCAGATCCCTGCAGCTACTTCAAGAGAAGGATGTCTGAATCATTCAGTAGAGCACAAATCTTGTTTTTTTACTTGCTATCTCTCCACCTTAACCATCTCACTACCAACAGACAACACCTTTGAGAACAGCTTGCTTAGGTCATGACTGTGATCTTACTGAGATGTACCTCCATCTGTCTTGCAGAGGAAGGACTCTATTGATATCAACATTATTATACATTTTTGGAAGGTCTTGCTGGACATTAACCTTCATAGCACTTGCTTGAATTAGAGTTTTACACTTTCACCAGAAGACTAAGATTTCAGTCCAGAAAAAAATACTAAACATCATCATGAGATGGTTTTTATGCACCATCAAACTCATAGCAGCACTGAATTAAGAAATTATAGGTGGAGGGAAGCAATAATTAAGTGAATTATTTGACAATTAGGACAATAATTAAGAGAAGCATCTTCCAAGTATCTCCTTTGAAGGAACTGCTCTCTCACCCTTCCTTCGCAGATATAAAAAGTGGAGTCAAAGGCTGTACTTGATCACCTTGGATATCTTTTGCAACCTCAATTCTGCAACTCTGCGAAAACCAAAAAGAAAAGAAAAATCTTGATCTGGCGCAAGGAAAAATCTCTGTGCTTATATGTGTGACATTGATTCCGGACAACCATCCATCTACACTAAGTTGCACCATGTTACCCTTGTTTCAAAGATCTGAAAGATCTTAAATGATCTTGAGACAAATCTTTAAGCAAGAGTCACATCTGAAGTGCCTCTTGCTTAAAAATTTCAAGTCCCTTGAAAATTTCAAGTGCGGAGTTGCTCTTAATGTGTCTCACCTGCCTACTAATACTCTCCTCTGCTCACCATTTTTTTGCAGTCAGATGCTCCTTGTATGATTACTGCAGCTAAGAGGAAATTTTACAATATCCGTTGACATTGTCAGAAAAGACTGATTTATTGAAACAAAAACTTTTCTCAGAAACTCAGCATATTTAGTGGATTTTAGCTACATCAGGAAAGAGTCACAGCTGCCCCACAAAATTCAATATTTCAATAATGACGGGAGACTGAGGTTCAAATACCTGGTTTGTTAATTTCTAACAACATACTGTTTCTCCCACATCACAAGAGTGCTTCAGATGCTGTATACCTGCATTAATCCTTCTAGGTGATTGTACTTTAGGAACTGAAAATATTAATCAGCTAGAATGCTTGGTTGCTTCCTATCCAGGTCTTGTTGTGAGTCTCAGGACAGAACTTCTATAAATCTACACTTGGCAATCTGTTGTTCTGATATGACACGCTAAAAAAAGGAACAATATGGAAAATTGTGAGCTAGGTCCTGACCTCAGGCTCTATCTTCAACAGCATTAGAAAAATCAATCTAATTTCTCCAAATTTATACAAATGTAATTGACAAGAAAACACAGCCTTTTATCTCTCCACATATCACTCTGAACTCCCCTAGTGCTAGTGCCACCACACTGCTACTGAGGCTGGATCATCAGGGTGAAATGAATTTCCTCGTGGTTTATTATATGATCCCTGCTGAAATACATTTCTCTGACAAGGGCATGGAGCTTCCTTTCAGAGGCACAGATCTCACAATGCTGCTGTGGCCTCCACACTTTCATCAGTCTAAATTATTTGATACAACTTAATTAGTCTAATCAAAAGGCTCAGCAGTTCTTGTAACTCTGCTCAAGAAAGAGGAAAGGAAAAAAATCAGTGCTTTGTTTACTTCCAATGTTGTTCCCAATGCATGAAGACACACCAAAATAACTGCTGTTTATTTTACAAGATGGAAAAAATATTGAACGCCCTCTGGTTATAGAAGCCATTTTCTTTTGGGATTACAAGTGCAGAGATGAATTAGGTACACTTAGGATCAATATCTGTTTCTCTTCTCGGCTCAAGATGGGATTTGTCAAAATTTGAGAGCAGCTTCTATTGAGTGTCAGCTACAAATCCTTCCAGTACTGAGTCATATACTCATTGAAAGTTGAAATATAAATGGCAAAGGGCTTTTTCAGCTACAATGTCCGAGGTCAGAATGGTAGATCACCTTTCTTCCTTCTTTTTAATGAGCTTTGGTTTGATTAAGTGACCTTGCAGGTCTGGAATCTAAGGACGTAACGGGTCTTTACAAGCCCTGGCTGTGTTGGGGTCCATGTTGCATGGCCCTGGGAAGCAAAAAGAACAACACAGAATAATTGAGCATTGATAAGTGAAAGATATGGCTCATGCTGGGAAGATTTTATCTTTTGATCCGATAATTTTTTTTTATTCTATCAGTTGAATCTTAAATGTGGTCTGAATGTGAGGGGGAGAAATAGCCATGGCTACCAGGTTTCAGCATGGTCAACAAGCTTTAATCTGCTGTGTGCCAGTCCTTGACTTTGCATATGAAAACTGCTTCACTGCTGAGAAAGTCACTGGGAAAGGAACGCCCTCACTTTTAGATGAAATAGGATCCTAAGGCACAGCCCAGAAATCCAAAGACTTCGAAAGTAGATCGTGCTCCATCATCTATTTGGAAACTGAAACAACCTCTGAAGACAGAATCAGTTTGAAGAATCAAAACAGCACTTCCTTCAAGATTGGATTTTACTTTTTGGAAAAATATATATTTTCTGGAGGAATTAAACACTCCCAGGTTCCAGTTGAACAGAAGTTTGATCTTGCCTTTTTCATTCTTGACCAAGAATAGAAAAAACCCAAGGAACTATAATATAGAACAAAGTTTAAAAAATAAAATAATATAAAATATAAAATA
>VZSJ01000374.1:1251077-1299236 GCA_013398405.1 Pheucticus melanocephalus | reverse complement strand
TAAAATATAAAATATAAAATTAAAATATAAAATATAAAATTAAAATATAAAATATAAAATTAAAATATAGAATATAAAAATAAAAATTACTCAATTCCTTAGGAGTTTGAAAAGTTTCTAATTTTTCTTGCGTTCTTTGGGATGTATGTTCAGTACTGACTTTATAAGAATGCCCTTTGGCTTGAAATATCTTATATAAGTGTGATCAGTTGCTCTATGGAGGGTAAATGTGCTAAATAATTTTCAAGAGACTGTTTTTTAAGGGCATATGTGACCATCAAATTTTTTGTCCTGATGTTCTGTGTAACAGCATAAAATTCATCCCATTCTGTCTGCAGATGAAGAGACAGAAAGGTATTTCCCTATAGGATCAATTTGCATGACTGAAATCAATGCTGAATCATCTTTCCCATTTAGGAAGACAGGACTCATACCTGGGCTATGTGTGGGTCATAAGTCACTCTCTTTTCAGAGGAGGCCAAATTTGCAGCAAGTGTTGCATTGGTGCACCTCCAATTGGCAATAAACATTGAGTTGGTGTCTTATGTACGCACTATTACCTTAAAGAAATTAGCCAGGGAATTTGGACTGAAGGAGCTGATTCTCTTTGTTAAGTGGAAAAAGTACTGTATAATTAATATCGAAGCCAGTAACAAAGCAAAACTAGGCCTCTCATCCTTGAAACTTCACTGGCTGGAAAAATTAGTCTACTCTCCCTCTCGCTCAGTCTCTTTTGCTCTGTCTTCTTTTTTTTTTTTTAATTAGAACTTGCTGAAGCACTCCATAATACCCTTTAATCTCCTTTAATAACTACCCTATCCTAGATTTTTCTAAGCATCCTTTTGCACAGCATCCACAAATCCAAGAATGAATTGCAGTTAAGATTGACTGACTGGCTGATCTCTGAGCTCTGCCAATTTACAGATCCATGGCTTGCTCTTGTGGTTCCTTGAGTTCATTGTGGTACACACTGAAGGGTGGGAGGGGAATGGGAAAAGGCATTTATTCTCTCCTGTAGAGCCACCACCTGCACTCAGCTCATCTGACTCTGCCTTCTGAGTTGACAATAGCACTTTAAGGAGTCCACTGAAGTGAAAGGCAGGTTGACCTTGTAATGTCCAGAGATAGCAGAGGAATTTTTGCATCTCCATAAAGGTGTAGAGTAAGATAATGGAGGCAGAATGATAAAAATAACTGAGTTTATGGCCCTGGAGTTCAATGACTACAATTCGTCTCCCTAATTTTCAAGAGGGAAAGAAAAAAAGAAAGAAAGTAAAAAATAAAGAAAAAAGGGAAGAAAATAAATAAATAAAAAAACACAACAACAACAACAACAAAAAAAACCAAACAAAAAAAGAAACAAGAAAGAGTGAAGAAAGAAAAAAAAGGAGAGGAGAGGAGACAGAGAGAGAAGAAAGAAAGAGAGAGAGTGAAAGAGAGAGAGTGAAAGAGAGAGGAAAGAGAAAGAAAGAAAAAGAAAGAAAGAAAGAAAGAAAGAAAGAAAGAAAGAAAGAAAGAAAAGAAAGAAAGAAAGAAAGAAAGAAGAAAGAAAGGCATTTTTTCATCCTTCCTGACTTTCGTGTTTTTCTGACTACTCATGTTCGTTAAGGTGCTTCTGCCCAAGCAAGGAGCAAAATGTACATTACTGGTTTTAATACATTTTGATTTTACATTTTGTCCATCAAAATGGATCAATATGTTTTGTTGGTCGTATTTCATCATTTCCTTATTTCTTATATTTTTTTGTACACTTTCCTTTGGTATTTTGTAAAACAAACATTTCCTTGAAGGGACCTCACTAAGTTTTCCTCAATAAGTTTTTGGTTACTTTGTTTCTAGGTATAAACTTCTTATGAAATCAGCTGAAACAGAATTTTAAGAAAAAATTATCCATATACAAAATTCTATCCATAACTGTACTATAGTTCTAAGTTGCCTGGAATCCTGTAATCTATAACATTTTTGGATCTGATTCAATACTGAGTTCTGCCTGGAAATGCAGCAGTAAAATGGTAGCATACCGAATGCAAGTAGTTAATACCTGCCAAGTAGTTAATAAAGTTTGATTTGCAAAAATGTGTGACAGGTGGCTCAAGACAGTAGAGAAGCAGGCATGCTAAAATCATGATATATAGCCAGAAATTTTTATATATGCAGATGGTCCAAATAGGTAGACTTTCTTCAATTTCCTGCTTATGATCTCTGATAAAAAGAGCTTTGTTTAAAGCATTGAGTGAATAACAAGAGAATACAGATGTAAGAGAGGACATCTGAGCTAACAAATCCTATTCACTGATACCAACTGTAATTACACTTTATAATACAATCTGTACATTTATTATGTCTCACTTTGAAATTAGTCCATTTTTCAAAATAATTTCTTCTGTTATATTATACTATTCAAGAATATTTCTTTTCTTGTTGTTAGAGTATTTTATAGGCAGATTTAAAACATCTGCGGTCAATGGATAAATTTTTATTTTTTTTAAATTGTTTTTTCTAAGCAAAAGTAATACATGTTATGTTTATCTAGGAGTTCCAAATTTTGCTCTAGCCATAACAGTCAGTTCACATTTACCTAGAGAAAGGTAGGTAAACATATAGAATATACACAGACAGAAAGCAAACAAACAGAAACCCCACCCAAAACTCGGTTCTCATATTGTCTAAAAAAATTACCAAGTCATGGTAGAACATGAGGTTTATAAATCACAACTCCAGTCATGTGTCACTTCATTCTCTGCCAGATTGCTTGTCTGGTTAAGTCGAATGATATTTGGCACTGGGATATTCAGCATCTGTACTTTCAATTATATGTTATGAAGCTAGCTTAGTTGCCAAACATTTTTTTTTCTGTAGTCCATAAACTATTAGAAGTATGTCCAAAAATTATATCCAGATTTGTAGGTGTTAGGTGAAAAGTAAACCACATGAGAATGTGAACAGCTCTTTAGTAAATATACAAAGTTAGAGTGCGTGGTAACCAGAACCAAAAAGAAGAAAACAGAAATTAATAAGTGTGTCTCAAGTATTTGACCAATCCTAACACAGACTCAGAAATAAATTAATCAGTGCAGCTCTGGCTTGGAATAAATCTCTCTTGAGCTGTGTCCAGATTATTAAAACAGGGAGTTTAAGCCAGTCACAGAACTGACAAAGAATTATGATGCCTATTTAGAGATATTTAAGAGAGGCATCAAATTAGGAGGTTCTAAATTAGGAACTTCATCAGGTTAAGTTTTCTCTGGGGTCAATGGAAGAGGGAAAGCTGCTCCACAGACTCACTAAGCACATGTGAAATTTGAGACATCTGGAGTCAGTGGGTATTTTTTTCCAGTTTGATCAGAACAGGAAACAGTGGCAACTATTCTTTTTATTTGACCACCTAAAATAAGCAAAGCATCCAGGTGGGGCTTTTTGTTTAACTTTTGGGGTTTTTTAGGAAATATTCTTTTTCAAGAATATTAAAATATAGGTATGTGCAAATATTTGACGGTAAAACTTCCGTCAGAATAGGATCTTATAAGTAAATAAAGAGATCCCTACTATTTCAATAAGGGCTGATCTCTAGCAAAACTGAAATTTAGAAAAAAGTCCAGATGTAGCTGAAATCTTGTACTAAAAGAATAGAGGAATAAGAATTATTTCAATTTTTCATTAGAGAATTTTATTTCTTTTTCAGATTTTTTTTTTCTGAATGGGAAAAAAAAGTGTTTCAGGGCCTTGAAAAAAATTCAGAGGTTTGGAAAAGGTCATATCAAATCAAAAAGAATTTCCAAAAATAGTCAGAAAATTCAGGGAATCAGGGAAAGAAGTATGAGGTTTTCAGATGAAGAGAGAAATTAAATCAACCAGAGCAAAAAACCCTCTTAATATCTTAAATAAAATCCTGAGGGTTAATTAAAGAAGGGTGTAGCACAATTGGCAGGCTTAAAATATATATGCCACAGCTTCATGAGTTTTGTGAAGTGAGTGATTATGGATAATTAATGACAAAGAAAACTGATTGGATTCAAAACTTAAGCTTTTGCTTGAATATTACTCAGAAATGGCCAATTTATTATGAAAGAAAAAAATCTTACCTCATTTACGTATACTTGATAATTACATTTCAAGGAAGTTTTCAGAACATCTACTTGTGTGAACCACAGTGAGAACAGAGGTTCACTGTCAAAGAAACATAATTTCAACACAAAAATAGAAAAAATGGAAAAAAAAATCTTAGCATGAAAAAAGAATGTGTTTGCCTCTTTGCTTTAATTTTCAGCTACCTTAATAAAAATGTCCAGTAACCTTAAAAGGTATAAAAGAGTTGCTAGTATGAGATTATCTTATTGAGCAGGAGGAAAAAGATGGTTTGTCTTTTAACACGCTTTCTGATGATAGCCCACAGACACTTTGTAATCCATTTCTCAATTCTGAGAGATTTCCCCATCTTGAAAAGCAGTCACTTTATTTTACATTATTATGACTAAAACCAAGCAGGCCATATACTGCCTGTAATTCTGCTAATCTATAATGTTGGCTTCAGATAGTTTTAATATTTTCTAATATTGAAAAACTGAGTATTACTAAGAATAAGAGGCTTAGAAAAAAAAAGACTAAATCAATAATAAAGTTGTGGATTCCTTTACAAATTAAATTGTTAATTCTAGGACAATCAACAAGATTTGAGAAACAGAGGAATTATATAAATAAAAATAAATTAATTCAGATTTTTACATAAGTGGCAGGCATGGAATTCACTGACTTGTATACTACACTAAAAGAAAGGAGACAGATTTATTTCCTTACTTTTATTGTTGTGTGTTAATGGACAAGCTGCTTCACTGGCTCAGTTTTCTCTGGTTGATTATATTCAGACTGGCATTCTTCAAGGACATACATCAATCCTGTATCTGCACAATGCCACCCTGAAACCAGTCATGGGCTTTTAGAAGTGACTGAAATATAGATAGTAGGAAAAAAAAGGAGACATACATCTCAGCTGTAGTGGAGTGGGTTTAGTGTTCTGCAATGCTTGGTTGCTTGATTATTAATTAACAAACAGCAGCACTATGTTCTTTCTTTCTTTTCCCCTCCTTGATATGAGTTGCAGCATGAAGGCAGCTCCTACCAAAACCACTTTTTAATTTCATGGTATAAATTGGGGTTTTTACGCTAGTTAGCAAAAAATAAACAAAGACTTTCTGAATTATTGAAATGGAATTTCTGAAGGAAGGAGCAACAAATAATTACACTTCTATATCACTAATTATTATTGGTAGCTTGAACAAAATTATGTTTCTGGCCTATAGAATTTCTAATCAGTAAAGTCACAGCATCACAATATGATCTCTTCAAACAGATTTATTTTTCAGATGACTGGTTCCTAATGCCATTCTGGCATTGCACAATTCTGCTGTTCGTTATATTTGTCTCCTGCCTATAAATATACTGTTTTCTCTTATTACAAATTATTATTTGTAGCATAGTAATGAATAGAAACTATAGTCACGGGTTAAGGGTGCAGTGCACCAGGAATTACCATAAAGGGAATTTAGGAACTGTCCCTGATGCAGATGTTACAATTTAAGAAAATTATATAACATTTAAATATACTACAAGCCCTTGTTTCTAGCCATGTTTACCTATTACACTTCTTCCACATATGTGAATATTGTGAATGTCAGTGGAAAATAATCAAAGCAAGAAAGATGGGCTTGGGGCATTTTTACACAAAACAACAAAGTAAAGAAATTGCACCTGGGAGGCCTCCAGTTAATGATGCAAGCATGGTTTCATCATGGTTACCTTTAGACAGTCAAGACCTTTAATTTAAAAGCCTGCATACCACAGGTCTTTTCTAAATGTGAGAGATTCAACATTAAAACTGCATGTAATATTCTCATTTATGTCTGCCACTTAGACGTAAACACATAAAAACATTGGGGATTCATATCAAAATCATCCTTCGTGTTAAAGATTAGTGGGATTTATAAGAGTCAGTCAAAAAGTTAAATGTTGTTTGTGTCTCTTAATAATGTAGTTCAGCCCATTTTAGTTGCAACTAAAACCTCAAAGTTTCCCACCTGTAAATTCAAAGATTTTCCTCTATTCTACTGAAACAGAAAGTTATACCTTAAGTATGAACCTCATTAAGAATGAGGAGATGAGTGTAAGCAGAAACCATTGAGACTAATAAATAGGGAAATGGGATGGCTAGATAATAAATTTTGAGGTGGTGAATGATGATAGGAAAATGGGAAGACTAGCTAATAAATTTTGAGATGATGAAAGATATTATGCCTTGGAATGACAAATATTTTCAATGCAAGAGTTGTGTACATTTATTGAAACTACAAGGACCCATTTTTTTTTTTGCCTCCATTCAGAACTGTTTAAGAAACGGAGAGCCAACATCACATTAACATAAGGGTGAAGTGATGAGTGACAGATAGGTGGCAAGACATGGGCATGTTAGCAAGTTGTGTCCTTTTAATCACATCTGATGAGCCTCTGGTTCACCTCACCGAAAGCTGGTACGAAGGCAAAAAAGATAACACAGATTGAAAGACTCAGCTGATGATAAAAAATATTCACTAAAAGCTTTCAATTAAAGGCCTGGTGTGCAAATAAGAAATTCCCTCAAAGTGCTGGAGATTAGGAGACTTTTAAATAGTTTTATACAAGCTGGGAGAGTGAATGCATTTAGTCATTCACAGAGACAATGCACTGGCCTAGCTGAATAGTGTTTCAATCCAATCCTCTTATCTTGCTTCTTTGGCCTGAGGGTGTGTGGGGCAAATAAGCGGAGCAGAAGAAAACTGGATTTGCATGGGACACAAACAAACTCTTTTAGTGAGAGTTGCTAGTAAGGAGATGGAAATGGGCGCACTGCTATGCTCAACATGAAGGAATACTACAAAGGGCTTCATGTCTCAAAACCTGTAGCACAGAGCTCTTGCCAGGTGGAAAAGCCAGCACTTGCAGCAGTGCAGTGGATGCTATAAATACAGATTGCAAACTCAGAAACCTTTCTGAAGAGCCTCATCAGAAAGGGAAGCAAATGCTGCCATCCATTCCCATACAAATGACTGTACCTGGCTGGGCTACAGTATACTAAACAGCTGCAGAAAGCAACAAATCACCAGTCTGTTTGTGACAGGTCATCCCAGCTAAATCAAGTTGTCATTTATTTTTGACTTGCTCTTGCCCCAGGATCAGTAGCTGTTTCTTTCAGGTTGAGACTGGAGCAATTTGAAAGTGCAAAAGCCTATTAGAAAAAATGGCATGAAGGGTTAGTTATAGCAGTGGCGGTTGCACTTTGTCATCTGTAGTTAACCCTTTTGCCCCAGGGCTTCAGAGACTTTCTGTATGGTTCACAGGTCATTCAGAAGCTTTGCTGCAAGTAAGCACTTAAAGGTGAAACCTGGGAGCAAAGCTGTCATAAAGACATGGGGGGAGTTGGCTGTGCTTGTGGCAGGGGGGAGCTGTTAATCCAGATAATATTTTAAATAGAAACGAGCTCCCTGGGGAGGTGGGGAGGGTAGTAAATGTGCCTCTTGTGTTTAGTAGCAAAAAATACCAATCACTTAGGGAAAGTAGACACTTTCAAGCACCATTTTGGTTGTTTCAGATGGAATTTCTGCATCAGTGCTGTCTTTTGTAGACTTACACAAGCTAGAGACCTCTGCTGAATCCTGAGCTCAGTTGTATCAGGGTCTATGAGTAAAAAAGTATAAAGCAATGGAGAAATTATTTGCATGAAGTTCTCCCCATTTCTTCAGAAACAAGAGTATGCAAGAGGAAGATAAATGGGTTGTTCTGTAAGGAAACCAAACAACTCTTCTGTGGAAAGGATGTTTGGATTAGATATTATGAAGAAATTCTTTACTGTGAGGGTGGTGAGGCATTGGTACAGGTTTCCCAGAGAAGCTGTAGATGCCCCATTCCTTGAAGGAATGGCCTCATGCCAGGCTGGAAGGGGCTCTCAACAATCTGGTCTAGTGCAAGTTGTCCCTGCCCATGTCAGAAGGTTTGGAACTAGATGAACTTCTGGTCACTTCCAACCCAAAAGGTTCTGGGATTCTATGATCCTACGATCCAGCCTCATATCCAGAAAACCATTATCTTGACCTCTGTGTGTAGAGCCAAATATTTAAGGGAAAGGTTACTGAAACCACGGCTACATTGTATTGATTTAAACTGGGCTAACTGCAGAAGATGCTGTTTATCTGCTGCATTTCCTGTTTGCTCATGGCTTTTTTAAATAGTTCATTACAGATACGGCTCTTACTAATGGCAATATTAGAAGAAAGATTTCCATCATTTTCTCATTACTGCGCTAAAAGATACCCAGTCTGACTTGCTGGGCATGGAAGGGGTTGAAGAAGCAGGTTTTAGAAAGGAATGAGGTGTTTTCTGTATGTGACTTTTTAGCCACTGGGCTGGCATAGATAGATAGATAGATAGAACTGTTATTAAACACCATCGCCCTCCAAAAAAAAAAAAAAAAAAAAAGAAAAAAGGAGATTTTTGTGCATTTGCTTAGTCTTGTCAAGATATGTGCATTTGAGATGCATGGTAAGACTGAAAAAGTAGTTCTAACTAACACACTAATAATTTATTGCAATGTTTATTATTTTTTCTGCAAAAACACTTGTCGGAAGGGCTTACCTTAACAGTGCTAATACTCTATTCTCTGCTAAGGGATGCAGCCATTCCAAGAGACTGCATGGCAGTAATCACTAACAACATCAGAATAATTACAAATTTGCCCATGTTGTGGGGTTTTCTGCCTTTCTTTTTCTTTTTCATCAGGTTTCTTTGCTACATATAAACAAGTACAGTTCTGCCCCTTATTCTGCCAGGCTCAGATATTGGTAATGTCTTGAATATCCTAATCTGACTAAAGCATTTCCCTTTCTCCCTTCTATTTCCAAGAGATCATGAATACCTTACTGAGTTGGTCTAAGTGTCTAAACAGTTCCCCTTATGGCCTCTGTTCAAATTTGCTATAGCTTTTCTCTCTCAGACCTTTTTACATGCTCTTCTTAAATTCCTTAGGCATCTTAAGTTTACGTTCAAAATAAAACAAGACTGACAGATTTGAACTCCTTTCTGATATTGTGAGGAAGAAATTGTAGATAGAAAAGACCCTCTGACAATTCAGAACAAAGATATTTTTTGTTGCAAGCTTGGTAATGGTGTGAGTTCAACCTGAGTCTCTGCTGAATTGTTAAAATGTGAAAGGCAACTTACCTAAATGGGCAGTGAATGAGGGGAGCTGGATGTACCGTGCAAGCAAAGTGAAAACTATCAATCACCATCTATTACTTCACTCTTGGTATTTGAGCAGAGTTTCAGATGTTCTGGAGAGATTAGCTCAGAGTAAGTAAATGCCAAAATGGAAACTGTCTACACATATCCATCCAGTGTGTCAGCCAAGCTAATCACAGTGTGCTTTATAGACTGACCACTTTGGTCCCAGCTCTATCAGGGATCTCTCAGACATAAATTTAGCAAGGTAGATGAATCTGACTTGTCTCAGTAGAAAGTTCCATATCCTTCAAGCAAGTCATCATGCAGATAAGGAATGAAGATATCTGACTTGGAGATTTGACCTTCTAAATAGGCAAAGTAAATTAGAAGCTACAAAGATTTCCTGCAATCATTCTCTGGATTATGTCTTGATTTCCAATACTTCATGGATCACAGGTTGAGAAGAACTGAGCTAGCTTAACATGAAAGCTGTCATCTAAAGCAAAACATAAGCCATGAGCCCACTCTCTGAATTTCACACATGATTAGAGGGGATATCCTCAGGCCTCAAAGTAAATTCCCAGTCATTTTACAGAATCCTTTTAGTAAACAGTTCCTTATTCCTCATATTAATTTGTAGCTTTGAAGAATATTTTGCTTGAGAAAACAGGACCTCTCTTCTGGATAAATCAGTGCAAATTCCAGTTTAATACAACAAGTTCTCTCTCCACCCACTTCCAAAGAAGTGAAATGATACCTGATTGCTCTGAGCTCTTTCAAAGCAATGGTTCTTTGGATCTCTCCAAATGGAGGAATCGTCAGCCACTGTAATAATCTAAACATAACACAGAGGCAGCGTGAAAACTATCAGCTTTCCTTATCCTGAATATGGTGCAATAGGCAGAGGGGGTCATAGAAGTTTAAAGGCAAATGTCACTTCCTAGGGTGTGTTTTCTCATGCTGAAGAAAAACCACTACAAGTAATCACAGTGACAAACCTTAGGAGGGAAAATGTCAGTTACTAAGCAGCATCCCCAGGAGTACAGGAGAAACCTTCCTTGCTCAGGTGAGATTCACTTCTCATTCTGAAACAGAAAAGAAAGCAGCAGCAGTAGAAGAGTGACCACCAATTGAAGCAGATACTACAAAAACAGCCCTGAAGGCAGAGAGCAAGAGCAGTGGTGGTGTAACCTAAGAACTGAAAGGATAACAGGGATAGAAAAGCTGTAACATTACAGCAGAAAGTGGTAAAGAGTAGGCAGCATCCATACTAGCAGAAGAATGATACAATTTTATAGGCATATGAGAAGCTGAAGTGAGATAGATTTAGCTGCAAGTACCCAAAAGAAAGGAAACAAAAAAGTCATTGAATGCAGCAAGATACAGCCATTAAAAAGAGGAATATTTTCTTCCTCAGAAAGATGTTTTGGGGTGTAGAAGATGCAGGAACTATTCCAGAAGAAAAAGAGAAAGAAAAAAAGGCAGTGAAAAAGCAGGATCACACCTGCATGGGCAACCACTTCAAGGAATTGTTTATGTTCTTCTTTTTCTCCAAGTAATCACAACAATCCCACTCATGATGAGAAGCATAAGTTCATAATTACTCTCCAGCAATTCATATAAGGAACATGTGACAGCTAGGAGAGCCCCCAAGCTGTACTTTAGCAACACATGCACTTCTAGGCCTTCTAGCCTTTATCAAACTCCATGTGCAAATGACTCTGACATTCATTCCTTTAAAAAACAGGGAAGTTGAAGCATGAGAAGCAGGAATAAAACTGGCTCAAAGTTGGAAGTTTTAGAGTAAAGATAAGGAAAACAAAGACAGTTTATCCAAGTCCAAAATCTACAGAATTTATATACTCTTCATAAGAGAAGTGTACAATAGTGCTGACTCCTCATCAGCAAAGTGTACAATGCAAAGATGAAAAAGTGTTGTCTTTAAAATATGGCTATTCCTCTTTCCCTCTCCCAAACATGTAGGATTTGTATCCATGCTGCATTTGTATGCCTAACTGTGAGCACGAACAGGCACAGACTCATATGTGGTTCATTTGGTAAACACAGACAATAGCCACAAATGCATTGGCATACAGGATGTGAGAATGGTTCTAGGTGAGATTGAGACAGAATTTATTTATTTTTAATCAGTCACAGCTATAAATCCACAAAAAGGTAATCTTATCCCAGATAAGAAAAACATAATTTAAAAAAACCTGATGCTTCAAAAATTGACTGAGACTGCAATTATTTTTTAAGATACATTCTAATACATTAACTTACATCCAGAAAAAAAACTATTTAAACCATCTGCCCCAGCTTGGGATTTTTGTTTTGTTTTGGCTTTTGTTTCTTTGTTTGGTTTTTTTGCTTCAAAATCAGCATATAATGATTTAGCCATTACATATTTTTCACAATCTGGAATTTCAGGCTGATGCTTCTGTGTTTGGAATTCATCCTTTCTTATGGATGACTCTATTCATGACAAACTGATACTTTCAGAAAACAGTGTTTTAAAGTTGACAATTCTCTGAGTCGTTCAACTGACAAATTTCAGTTCTCTATGAATAAAGTTAAATAACTTTTTTATTTATATTTATAGCTAAGAATATCAGAGTATTTGTTGTTTAATATGAAGCTACTCCAGAAAAAACAAGTAGTTTGAGATCACATTTCCAAATTTAAGCAATACAAATGGCTAAACAAGATTGTTTTCAAACTGACAGAAGGCAAGCAAAGACCTCCAGTGAAAAATTAGCCATCTAAAATAGCTGGATCTTTTTTTTTAATCTGTTCCTCTAAGGTAGAAAACACTGTTTTATACAAATCAAAACTTACTATGAAAACATATGACTTTAGCAGAACTTCAGGCTGGATTGGATCTGCAAGATTGAGTGACAGCTCCCGACTGAATATTTGATTCAGTGCATCACCTTTCTGGAGTGATAAAATCCATCTCAAGTCCCTGTTCTGTCATGTCATAGAATCGTAGAATAAGTTGGGTTGGAAGGGACCCACAAGGATCATCAAATTCAACTTCTGGCCCTGCAGAGGACACATCCTATGCCTGTGAGCATTGTCCGAATGCTTCTTGAACTCTGTCAGGCTTGGTGCTGTGACCACTGCACTGGAGGAGCCTGTTCCAGCGCCCAACCACCCTCAAGGTGAAGAACCTTTTCCTGATATCCAACCTAAACCTCCCCTAACACAATTTTAGTCAATTTTCTTGGGTCCTGTCATGGGTCACCAAAGAGAAGAGATCAGTGCCTGCCTGTCCTCCGCCTCTCACAAGGAAGTTGTAACTGCAATGAGGTCTCCCCTTACTCTCCTCTTCTCTAGATTGAGCAGACCAAGTGCCCTCAGAGTTCCTCAAGGCTCTTCACCATCTTTTCCTCCTTTGAAAGCTTTCTAATAGTTTAATGTATTTCTTATATTGCAGTGGGCAAAACTGCACACAATATTCAAGGTGATGTTGAACCAGTGTAGAGAATATAGCTCCCTGTTCTCTGAGGCAGACACACTACTTTATCTAGAGTCTCTTTGCCACAATAACTTAAAATATGTATTCAGGATTCTCAGAGGATCAGAGCTAGAGCTAGGACTTGAATATCCTTCTTTCAGGCAGTGAGCTGTATAACCCATTGCCAAACTATGCCTTGCAAGAGTATGCATCCAGTGTGTGCTGGTCCTCTTGGCTTGCTGTGGCTTCACCTGCAGCACAGGTGAGAACCTCTAAGGGTTCAACAATGCCACCCAAAAAAACTGACTGAAAGTGCTAGCCTACTTGAGAAGAGATACCCCATTTACCTAAAGATAGCTGAGATTAATTTCATCCTTGGTTCTCTATACTCTGAAGAAAGTGACACCAAATCCTTGCTGGGGATTCAGAATGCTGTGGGTTTTTCTTCTTCATCTTTCTCTTGTCATGTATCACCTCATTTTCCAGCAGCAGCGAATGCACAGAAAGGCTCAGCACACCAGAAAGTGCAACTTGGCACCTCTTGCTCTTCAGCACCCATCATATTGCTCTATGAGATGTAAATATGTGACCTTATTTTGAAAGGAAAATCCTTCCTAGCTGCTTTTCAGCTCCATCACTTATGCATTATAGACTTTCTACTCAATTGCAGCATAATCTCATAGGAATTTATTATGCATCCTGTATATAAAACAGTATGTACCCTCTACAGAGAACATCAAAAGGTAGTTAATAGAGATGTTAAATTATTATTGGTTCAAAGCAGCTGATGCCCTAGAGTAATCAGATTCTCTCTTTCTCTCTCTCGCTTCATATACCATATATAATATATACAATTAATAGTGCACATATATCAGTCGCTGAATAGATCTCTATAAAGTCTGCTCAAATGTGAGAGGAACTGATGTATTAAACATGTGGAACCAAGCAAAGGTGTCACAATAAGGCACATTACAAATACCAGCAAAAGTGTTGATGGATATGGCAAAGGAGAAACTGCAAGTCCCGAGGAAAATAATAATAAAAAAAAAGCTTTATGTTATTTCCTGCTCTCACCATTTATTTGTAGGGGAAGACAGTCAAGGTGCTGCTGACTGGAGTGAATTGCTGCACTGGTATTTATTAATGGTCAGGAGAAAATGTTAAATGCTTACATTGAGCTAATTACTTATTGCCAAAGATCAGGAAAAAATGTAATTTGGAACTTACTACACAATGATTAGATTAATTGAGATGAGATTGAGTTAGAATTGCAGTCTCTGGAATAAGGCTCTGAAATAGGAACCAGGAAATTTCTTCAATACTATGGATGGAGTATGAGCTGTTGCCTAAGTTCATCCATCCCAGTTGATGATATCCCATGCAGAGTCTAATCTCTCCTTTCAGAGAGTTGACTCTTTCCATGCGTTTATTCAAAACACAGCAACATCTCAAACACACCTAGAAATTTAGCATAGTTATTACATTAGTAGTAAGTACCACTGGTAATAATTAGAGCAATTGGTGAGACCTAAATATTAAATACAAAATTATAAATTTTTCTTTAACAGGTAATTGAAAATTTTGGAATAAAATTAGGTTAATTGAAAAATTAAGATGTAGGTCAGTGGAAAAGAAGATAATGGTTCAACTAAATGACGTTAGAGATTCCCAAGCTTAACGACTTGTGATTCAACAATAACATATTAAACACAAGTATTCCAGTATATGCTTAAGGTGGAGAAAATACTGCAACTCACTGAAACCCAGGTATCTGACTCCTCTAGTCATACTCTGGTCTACAGCATGATGTACATTTGCCTGGGGTTTTTCACTGCTCCCTTCTAAATTATCTGAGCCTATCTCACACATCAAGGCTCATCCCATGCAGATCACATTGCTATCATCAAAAAATACCCTAGCAGGATGAAAAATGATAAAGACTTCCTACCTGTTTCACTCATTAATTCCAGAAGAGTATTCAAAGAGCAAGCTTGGACTCAAGAGATATGTTTGTGTTAACAAGGCCCACCATGGGATTCTGTGATAAATGATCAGACACTGCATTCTACACTGAGACTTGAAGCAGACAAGGTGTGCTTGAAGGCTACCACCTTAGCTGACAAAGTGAGCAAATCTCTGAAAGACCCTCCTAAAAATCTTTTTTGGAGCTCTGAATGTGATGTGGGCTGTATTGTGAAGGCCTGGCAGACCTAGCAATAAGAACATGTTTTCCTTAATATCCAGGGAAATTTCAAACTGCAAAAGCTCTGGTTACAGGCCTGAAGGGCAGGAAAAGGAGGTGAACAACTGGGGAAAATCATCCGTCCCCGTTAACCTACAGGTTTGGTATGATTACTAGTAGGCTCCCAGAGGTAAGGGCAGGAGAACAGCACTGAATATGCACCCCACACTATCCTCATTGCATTTGGTTTTGTTGTGCCGTAAGCTGTTATTTCAAGAAAGAAATCCTGATCCCTCTCCTGCTCTCATCTCAGGAGCACATATTGCGCATATGGAAGTATATCCAGCTTTAGGTACCTCACCCACATGAACAGAACAAACAATACTGTGACCAGTGTAACACAGAAATGCTTAGATCAAATTTTCTTCTGCTCTGGGCAGATCAGTTGTTATCTCTGTTTCGTGCCCCACATGGGGTGTCAGTGTAGGCTGTCGTGGTTTAACAATGGTGTTTTCCAATTTAAACACCAACTAAAATCTGCTGCCACTCACTTCCTCTCCTCCTCCAATTGGAAGCAGAAGAGGCAAAGATTGTGGGCAAACATAATAAGAATTTACTGGAAAGGAGTAAGGAGATAAGAAAACCAACAGTAACAGGAACAATATTAATAACAAAAGGTGTAAGACAAAGAAGTGGTTTACACAGAAAGGCCGTACATAACAATCAGCAAATGTCAATTGGCTCTTCCCTGCCCCAATTCCTCCTGAGTGGAGGGAATTCCACTCTCCAGGGAAGGGAGAGTACCATTCCCACTCCTCATTCCTGGCAATGACATGTGGAGGTACAAAATAATACTGGTGTCCTGGCCACATCCTCTCCTAGTTATTGCAAAAAGTTTACCCTGTCCTGGCAGAAAACAGGATATCAAAGCACAAATTTAGTACTAGACATGCTAACAACATCTCAAAACACACTAAATGCCTATTCTTTATAAGAAAGTCCAGCAACAAAAGTTTTCCTTTGATGTGTACTGAATGTCTCAGATCAAACAATATTAATAATCCATGCTGAAGAGTGATAAAAGGTGGACTGATGTCATCTGGCTTGAGACATTCAGTGCAGATATCTACATTTGACTGCAAGGAAAGAAATAGGAATGACATGGAACACATTTACTAAAAGTTTATCTTCAGGTACTTACATAGTCAGTGAGGTTAAACAATAAACTCAGCTGCAGATGTCTACCTTGCAAATGTCTAAATTAATCCTATGTGCTGTATCAAACGACACTATGTTCAAATGACTTTGTCCAAAAACAACTGAATTCTGTTTCATTGGTGAGAGTTCCACCTACCTTCATGTTGTGGGATATTAATTTAAAAAGTGGAACAAAAACAACTCTTGGAAGATCTGAGAATTGCTAAAAAATTTGGAGTTGTATTAGAGTTCTGTTTGTTGTGTTTTTCTCTTGTATATGTAACATATGTTTGGTGTTTTTAAACACAATTACTTTTGTATAATAAAAGTGTTGATTTGATGATGTAACATTTTCTGCAAGTGTGTTTAAGACAGTTTATGTTTTCATAAGTTGCAATGAAACTCAATTATGTATGTGTAATAAGGCTCTTGATTGTTACACTTTTACTTTTCTGTATAATGAAGCCAGCAATTAGAATTTGGTTGCTCTATGGCATAGGAAAACACACTTGTTTTCTAGACAAAAGATCTTAATGAGCATCTTTAAAAAAATAAAAATGTGTTCCAAAAAAAAAAGGTCAATAATTCAAACATGTAATCAGATTTCTTAACAAAAAGGATTTTCTTCCTGAAAATATAATAACTTCCAATGGGCAAATAGTTGAGATTACTTAAATACACTCATTCTTATGATTAGAGAAATTAATAAGATAGTATTTCACCAATAAAATTATTGCCTTTACATTGTTAACTTACAAAATGTCTTGAGTGCAGGCAAGTGCACACAGCTTGTATAGTAATAAGACCTAATCACACCTATTAACATCAGACCTTTTCTTTGGGCAAGAAGTGTGCTTCCAAAACAAATTGCCCAATTGTCTTTATTCACCATGCATTGGTTTGGCTTCTGTGGCAGTCTTGGAGCTTGGCAACTATTCCTTTTGGATTAAATTCAATCAGAGGATATTCCAGAAGATCTTCAGAGGTATCACTCCTGCAGTCTGTGCATTCAGACTATAACTGACCCAAAGCAAACACTCTTGAAGTGTCTATGCTGTGGCCATCAGGTTCTAAACACCAACAGTTTTCCCCACACAGATTTCTTTTGTTCACCTTACTAGGCATTATAGATAAAGATAATATCTCATCAAGGAGCTGATTTATGATTTTCTAGTAATTCTCCACAGTGTATATTTATTTTGGGTTCTCTACCTTTTAGTAAAGGGCTATGGAGTCAAACTGACTCCAAACCAACCCATTAGAACCACAGCTTTCTTGTACCATATGGCTCCCCTGTGCCCATTTTTCAATACTGTATATGCACAAACAAAAAAATCTGAGCAAGTTTCAATCAATTTTGATGACTGGCACAGAGAGCCAGGAAGGCTGGGAAAAAAAGTGTCACCTTGGAGTGCAGTGGGTGAGACAACAGAAGAGGTAGGACTCACTGAGTGTAATTATAGTAATCTAAACCTGATAAACAAACTCTAATCCAATTGTCTTAAAGTTTTGTGCAGTCTAGTAGAGAAATAAGCAATTTTAGGGTATGAGATGGCCTGTGACCAAGTAGTTTCTCCTTCTTTCTATTGACTGCAAGGGATCATTGGTGACCAGCACAGATGGAAATCTCATGTTAAACCCCCACGAATAATGTCCAAATTGTCTGATGATCAGCAAAGCAGAAAAAAGCCATGAAGATTTTCACTTTCTGGTGAAAGAAAGAGAATCCTAAATTGAGAAGTAAGAGAATCCTAAACCCAAACAGGTAATTGTCCACTTGAAAGTTGAAACAGTCAGTGGAAAATCTTGTTTTGACTTTAAAGGAACTCATGTTTTACTATTAAAATTAACATAGAAAAAACTAGTAAAATGCTGTCAATGCACATTGTTCTGGTATCACAATCACACACTGCAATCAATGTGATTTCAAATGAACCTATAAGAGAGTCAAGAGAGTCTGAAAGACTTTTACACACCAATTTGGATCCACCCACAGCAGTTCATAAAGTCAGGCATTTCACAGGTGGAAAACCTTTCTAAAATCTACTTTTAAACATTTTTGTTCTTTAAAAAAAAAAGAAAAAACAAAGAAAACCATAAAACCATAAGGAGTTTTATTAGGTTGCTCTGATATCCATACTTTTCAGGAAAAAAAAATGTAATCACTGTATTGTAAATGTATTTCACTACAGCTTAATTTGTCTTGAAAACCAGCTTTTTTAGAGCTTAATTAAAACACCAGTAAAAATATACTCTGGTTTAAGGTTGTCTTTGGGGCTTTTTTGATTCTGTAAAATGCAAATTACTTCCAAATCCTGAATTAACTGATTTTAAATAATTTCCCCTATTTTTAAGTAGTTTTATAATTGTGCTTGCATTTAATTATGGTCCAAGAGGAGCAAGATTTCTAATTATAGTATTTTTCTTAAAAACATTGCTGAAACCACTCTTTTTCTAAAAAGGCCAATTGCTTTGATATACTATTTTTTTTCTTTTTTTTTTTTCAAATTACACTACAGTGCCTGACATACCCATCCAGGGTGGGCATGTGACATGACGTTCTGTCTCTTTTGTGCTTTGGTAAAAAACCAAAAATAGTACAAAGGAAACCCCCAAGCTTTGAAAATGTGCAAGTATCTATTGTTACTTTTCAGATTTTGGGAACATTCAGGTGAGATTATACTGCGTACCACACTGATATTGATAAAGCATGGAGGTAGAGGTAGAGGTGAGGAAGAACTTGTGGAAGGTGAGGCTTTTTCACCCTGTGTTGCCAAAAATTTGTGGCAGCATAAGGCAGACCTCAGGAAACTCTACAAAACAAGATGTTATTGTGCTACAGTCGGGTAGCCCAAGATACCTTGGGAAAGCAGAGATGTGAATCTTATGGATCTCATGTGCCAAAACCACACTCCAGGGCCAGGGAGGGTGCCTGGGGTATTATTACTTGAACTGACCAAATAAAACTGATCATGTCTGCATGTGTGCAGCAACTGACCCACCATATGGCAGTGTCACCACAGCCTTAAACAGGTGTTTGGGCTTGGGTAAATTTAATTTGGGTCCAATCCAAAAGATATTTTGGGAGCATAAATGTGTTAAACTGCTTAATCCCTTTACACACATCCACACACATGAAGAACATGGATTTCTTTGTTGTGGCTTTTCCATAATAAGCACACAGCATGTTCTGGGTTTAAGTCCAGTGTGTGCCTGCTCTTTCACAAATAAATGCAAGAAACATGTTTTAGATGTTGTTGTTTTTTTTCTCTTGCTTCATCTTTTTTTTTTCTTTCTTTTTTTTTCCCTGCCATCTGGGTTTCCACAATTAGAGATAGGATTCATCTCAACTAACCTTCACTGTCTGAAAGGTGAATGGCCGAAAATAATCACCTAGGGTCTCTCTGCAGTCAGCAGAGAAAAACAGACAACTCCAAGTAGTGATTTGTCCCAACTTAAGCCAGATGTCTGACACAGACAGGACAAATCAGTCTCTGAGGTGCCCATTTCTCTCCACTGAATATAAAAGCGTCCAGTTATCTGCCCTGGACCAAGTATGTAATTTTTAGACAATAACAGTAAATGAAATAAATACTGTCCTTAGCATCTTATGATGCATGCTATTCTTTACACACCAGAGTAAAGTACCTAAGTGAAAAGGATTTCTTGTATGGGGACTGTCCTAAAACATTTAATAATAAGGAAAATGGAACAGATAATGCAGATATTTAAAATTAAATAGAAAGTTTAATCTTCAATTACTGCAAGACTGTTTGTTTGACTCAGCAATACAATTACACAGGTGTAGCTTATTATGATTAAGTACTTTACACCTGGAAATATACATGCATCTTGCCATCAAAAAAAATAATTCATTTTCCATTTCCTTGCACTTGGCCAACTATATATATAATGATGGTAACATACAGTATAAATTTTGCATGCAGATTCTCATTCAAGAAACATCTTAACAAGATATTTTAAAGAAATTGCATACATACTTTGTAAAAGTAATATTTTCAAATGACAGTTTGAAGTTAAGTCACTTGAAAAAATAAAGTAATTACACTTTTTCATAGTGGAAGACACATGGTCAAATAAGACTTTATATGAAAAATTATTCCCTTTAAAAATCACTCTGTATTTCTGAGAAGCATCTTCTGAGGTACTGTGATAATAAATTACTGTTCAGAGCAATGTCTGATTTAAAAAACGCTTTCTAAATGTACAATACCTGAATGCAGAAGACATTAAAATTACACATCTTTTGCTAAGAGAATATTACTAAGTCACAAACTTAAGTACTCAAAAATTAGTACTTTTTTTTTAAATTTGAAAAGTTTTAACATAATTTTCTAAGAAAAAGTGCTCAGTCCTGAATCAATGGCTGAGCTTGTACCTGTTTTATCAGTATATAAACTGATCCATAAGGTAATAAACAAGACAGTTATCATTCAAAATGTTCATCACATCTTCTCTTAATACAAGAATTTTTCCCCTATAACAGTGAGTTAGAGTGCATATAGGGGAAGAGTAGGAGGAAGAAGAGGCTGAAAGGAAAGATAATGAGTTTGTATTCCTCTCAAAGACATTTCATTGAAACATTAACTCTGACCCTTTCCTTCTCAAGTATCTGTCATGGAGAAGTTTTTAATAACAGAATCACAGAATTTCTAAGTTGGAAGAGACCTTTAAGATCATCGAGTCCAACCCACACTCTAACACCTCAACTAGATCATGGCACCAAGTGCCACGTCCAGTCTTCCCTTAAACACGTCAAGGGATGGTGACTCCACCACCTCTGTGGGTAAATGATTCCAGTGTCTGACCACTCTTTCCATGAAAAGCCTCCTCCTTAGTTCTAGCCTGTATCTCCCTTGGCGCAGCTTGAGACTGTGTCCTCTCCTGGAGAAAGAAACCGACCACCAGCTCACCACAGCCACCCTTCAGGAAGCTGAAGAGGGTGATAAGGTCACCTCTGAGTCTCCTTTTCTCCAGGCTGAACAACCCCAGCTCCCTCAGTCGTTCTTCATATGGCTTGTGTTCCAAGCCCCTCACCAGCCTCGTTGCTCTCCTCTGGACACGCTCAAGCATTTCAAGGTCCCTCCTAAACTGAGGGGTCCAGAGCTGGACACAATACTCAAGGTGTGGCCTCACCAGTGCCGAGTACAGGGGAAGAATGACCTCCCTGCTCCTGCTGGCCACACCGTTCCTGATACTGGTCAGGATCCCATTGGCCTTCTTGGCCACCTGGGCACACTGCTGGCTCATGTTCAGCCGACTGTCAACCAGCACCCCCAGGTCCCTTTCTGCCTGAGCGCTGTCCAGCCACACTATCCCCAGCCTATAACGTTGCAGGGGGTTATTGTGGCCAAAGTGCAGGACTCAGCACTTGGACTTATTGAACTTCATCCCATTAGATTCTGCCCATCCATCCAACCGTTCCAAGTCCCTCTGCAAAGCCCTCTGTCCCTCTAACAGATCCACACACGCTCCCAGCTTAGTGTCATCTGCAAATTTGCTAATGTAAGACTCTAAACCCTCATCCATGTCATCAATAAAAATATTAAACAGAACTGGCCCCAGCACAGACCCCTGAGGGACACCACTGGTGACTGGCTGCCAGCTGGATGCAGCACCATCCACCACCACTCTCTGGGCCCGGCCATGCAGCCAGTTCCTAAACCAGCAAAGAGTGCTCCTGTCCAAGCCACGGGCTGCCAGCTTGTCTAGAAGTATGCTGTGGGAGACAATGTCAAAGGCCTTGCTGAAATCCAAATAAACAACATCTACAGCCTTCCCTGCCTCCACCAGGTGGGTTACCTGGTCATAAAAGGTGACCAGGTTGGTCAAACATGACCTACCCCTCCTAAACTCATGCTGACTGGGTCTGATACCCTGGCCATCCTGTAAATTCTGTGTGATGGCACTTAATATAAACGGTTCCATTATTTTGCCAGGTGCTGAGGTCAGACTGACTGGTCTGTACCAGGATCCTCCTTGGCACCCTTTTTGTGAATGAGTATCACATTGGCCAGCTTCCAGTCATCTGGAACCTCACCAGTGAGCCAGGACTGTTGGTAAATGATGGAGAGTGGCTTTGCAAGTTCATTTGCCAGCTCTCTCATTACCCTGGGGTGGATCCCGTCTGGTCCCATAGATTTATGAACATTCAAGCATTTCAGTAGTTCTTTGACTGCCTCCTCTTGGATAATGTGAGGACCATTCTGCTCCCTGACAGCATCAACCAGCCCAGGCGGGCAGGTGTCTTGAGGGCAAGTCATCTTCCCACTAAAAACTGAGGCAAAGTAGGCATTAAGCACTTCTGCCTTCTCCTCATCTGCAGATACTAAGTTCGCTCCTTTGTCCAATAAAGAACAACAGCTAGTCTTACCCTTCCTTCTAGCATTAATGTATTTGTAAAAACATTTTTTATTATCCTTAACAGAAGTCGCCATTCTAAGTTCAAACTGAGCTTTGGCCTCCCTAATTTTTTTTCTGCATGCTCCAGAAGCCTTCTTGAATACTTCCTTAGAGACCTGGCCCTCCTTCCAATGCTGATACATCCTCTTTTTATTCCTAAGTTCCTCCAAAACCTCCTTGCCCAGCCAGGCTGGACGTTGACCCCGTTGACTGATCTTTTGGCACACGGGGATGGTCTGTTCCTGTGCCCTCAAGATCTTCCCCCTCCCCCTTCAAACCTAGTTTAAAGCCCTCTCAATGAGGTCTGCCAGTTCATGAGCTAAAAACCTTTTGCCCTTAACAGAGAGATGTACCCCATCTGGTTCTAGCAGAGCAGATGCTGTAAAAGTTTCCCCATGATCAAAGAATCCAAAATTTTGCCGATGACACCAACCCTTAAGCCACTTGTTGATATTGCGAATTCTCCTGTTTCTTTCATCATTTTCCTCCGCCACCCAAGGTACTGAACAGAACACTACCTGTGCTCCTGCCCTATCAACTACCTGACCCAGTACCCTGAAATCCTTTCTAATTACCTTGACACTCTTCTTTTCAATCTCATCACTGCCAACCTGGAGTATCAGCAGTGGGTAATAATCAGAGGGCTGAATCAACTCAGGAAGTCTCTCAGTGACATTTTGTACCCGGGCCCCAGGGCGGCAACAGACCTCCCTGAGGGATGGGTCTGGTCGATATATGGGCCCTCAGTTCCCTTCAGGAGGGAATCACCTACTACGATTACCCTTCTTTTCTTCTTGATGTTAGAGGTAGTGATCCGTCTTACAGATGAATCATAACTGGGGGGTTCACTGGTCAGACAATTTTCTCCTAAATTATCTAGCTGGGTCTCTAGATCCAGGACGTCATACCTATTCTGAAGTGGTACCTGGTTGGATGCTGGGGGTGGGGAGGACTTTTTGTTATTACCTCCCCGAATGGGGACCCATTTCCACTCCTCTTCATCCACCAGGTGCCCTTCTATTGCCTGAGAGCGGGAGGCATATAAGTCCTCAGTCTCTTGATCAGAAGCCTCCCTTAAAGGTGGTAGGGTTGAACTCCACCAGTCTATTTCCCTTTCACTTTCCCTGATACTCCTTAACCTTTCAACTTCCTCTCTGAGTTCAGCCACCAGTGAAAGGAGATCATTCACTTGTTCACACTGCAGGCAGGTCTCCTCCACAGCGCTCCCTGAAGTCACCGATAAGCTCAAACACTCTGCACACGGATGGGTCTGTACAGACACATCCTTTTTGTAGGGCTCAACTTGGTAACTTATACCAGCCACAGTTTTTGACGGTGTAGAAACCATCACTGACAAACACCTCAACACAACCAGGCAGCAGAAAGACCTCAAACAACACAGGGGACTCCTTACTAACAAGACACTTGGCAACCCTGCCTGCTTGCCCTGCCTGCGCGAACTGCCGCGCAAACTGCCTTGTATACTTCCCAGAGACTCACCACACCACTGTTTGCCTGCTCCTGTTCGCCGCGCTCCGGGTCGCCACGCTCCCAAGACACCTCTTATATACTCAACTAATCAGCAGCAACTCACAGAGCTCCACCCCCTGCTCCTCTCAGACTCACAAAGGCAATGATTTGCATTGATTTAAAATAAAAAAGCATGAGTCTAGTGCACCAATTTATATGTCTATATTATCTAAATGTGCTTCTGCTCAGTGAGTGTAAGGGAGTCCTGAACTGGCCACCTCATATATAAACCTCTGTATTTTGAGATGAATTGTACTCTCTCTCCTGGCACTAATGACATTCTGATGGTTCATTAATGGTAGCAAAGGACTAAGTCACTGCAGTGAGCTGAGGGTTATAAAAATCTGCAGATGCTTCCAGTGCTGAGAACCAGTTAGAAGAATGTTTATAAAGTCTCCCCAACACAAGGACATGTATGATTGTTCATTCGCAACTAACTACCTCAAATAAGACACCAGATGCTTTGAACAGCTATCAGCAGCAACTTCCTTTCTGTGAGGTATAAAAATGAAATGAACAGCTGGGGTAAGTTTCTGTTTAATGAAACATTTTACACTTTTTAAAGTATCCTTCCCCAATCGTACACATAAAATTTCCCTCCTATCTCATCTAGAAAATGGGAAAATTCTTCCCAATCCTACATGTCCCTAGTGTGACACTTCAGAAATTAAATAATAATATCCTCCAATAAGTAAGTGAATGGATAAACAAATTTCCAAATCTTATTATTACAAGTGGTTGCACCATTAAGTAAAGTCCAAATGCTCCTTAGGGAATAATTTGAGATAAAACTGTGTCATATCATATATATTTTACCTTTCCATTCATTATCCAGCATTATAGAGAAGTTCTTTTGTTTCTTAATGCTGTGATTTTCAGGGCATGATAAAGTAGAGAAATGTGTGTGTCCATATTTTGTGGGATTTTTAATTTAAGGTGTCTGCGTGTCTGTATCCGAATCAGTGTCAGGTTTTGTCCCTGCAGAGCATGCAGGCATGTGCTTCAGAGCCATTGGCTTCAATAAGAGCTGAGTTATTGAAGTAGGAGGCTCTGAAGCACATACCTGTGTGTTTGGTGAATCAATAACTTGTGGGCACCCAGCCCTGCCCCAGGGGTGCTGGCTATTTCACCTCATATGGATCCTAGTGGGAGCAGAATGGCAATCTACCATGGGAAGCACAAAGATGTTGAAAGGATGCTTTATTTTCCAGAGCCCTGTTAAACTCCTGTGTTTCACAAACCCTTGTCATCTCCTGAAACTACAGCTCCTTCAGACATCTGCCCATTTGTGGCAACTGAATTTAAACTATGTATGAATTTTCCTCATAGCCCCATGACTTGTAAAATATGACAAGTGATCCAACTATCAAGAATACGAAGCCTCAGAAGACATCCTGCTTGTTTGTGTGTGTATGGGCATTTATTGCCTCTATGTGGGTGTGTGTGCGAGCAGATTTTTATGTATGTCCGTGTTTCAGTGTTCTCTAGTTACCTTCCTTCTTGGGCTTTTTAAATTAGTATCTGATTTTCAAATGCAGTGAATTTATTGAAAAGAATTGCTAGAGAAGAAAACTGGAAAAATAATGCTCAGAACACTACCAGCAGAAATTACCTCGTCTCGCTTAAGGATATAATGGCCACAGGGAGAAATCTTCAATAATTATTTCAGACTAATATTAGTATTTAAAAGTTAGTATTTTAATGGAAATGTTTGATCTTGATGAAGCACAGAAATTGGTTGTGTCTTTTAAGTTTCCTTGCTCACACACCTCACATACAGACAGTAGACAGGCAGCATAATCCTCTCTAGGCCTTCAGGTACAAAACAAATCATTACAGTTTTCCCATGTATGCCAAGGTTAAACAAACACCTGTAATGCTCAGTAACTCCAGCTCCTCCATACACTGTATTAGTGGCAGCTTTCCTTAAGGATTTGACTAAGCATATGTCTATCCAGTAAAATGGAGACAAGATTTCCTTTAGATTGCCTTTAGCCTGCTTGATACAGCTAAAGATAATAGCAATGGCATGTTGACACAGGCTAGGAAAACTCATATGCACCCACCAAAGGCCCTGGGTAAACATCCAGGCTCCCAGGCCTCACAAATGGACAGGATGCTGAGCAGCAAGGGCTGACAGCTCACAATTGACACAGGCTAGGGGAAGGCAGTCTGGGAAGTCCCGGCTACAGAACTATGGAAGTTTGTGATCAAGTCAGGACAGTGTGATTCAGCAGCTTTCATGCTGATATCTTCTCACTTTAGCCATTTGATCACTTCATATCTCCTTTTTCTATCATCTAATCTTTTTGGTGGAATGCAGACTGTCCAGGGCACTGCCTCTTTTGTTGCAGTCATATCCCCTTTGCAACAATCATTAATAGGTCAGATTTAACTTAGAAATTAATGTTAAAGGCTGACATATTTATTGACAATACAGTCTGTAGGCATTGTGGGGTTTTTTTGGTTTTGGGTTTGTTTTTTTCTTTGCTACACAAGGGCTAAAATACCATATTATCTATTAGTATAATTTTCTCTTTGTAATATCCAACGACCCTCAAGACATCCAGGTATATTATCCTACAACAGGTCTGATTAGAGACTAAAAAATATCAGCAAATCCTGCCTGGAATATCTCTTCTCACATTCAAACCAATATAAAAATTTTTTGTTCATTTCCAGGAATCATTACTTCACTTGCCTTTTTTTTTTTTTGTATTCAGATCTTTCCCCTTATACCTTTTAGCTCCTGTGGGCAAATTTGACACCTACTCCGGACTGCCAGTTGCAAGGCTGGCAGAGAACATTTGAGCACGGAGGACAATTTTTTCTTTATCACTGGTGGACAGTTTTTACATTGAATTTTGTAGATCCAAAGGTTTTTCCACCTTTCTTTCTTTTTCCCCCTGAGCCAAATAATAAGAAAACTATTTGGAGCAAGACTACTACACAAATAAAAAACAAACTGCAATTCCATGTTTACCTATTAGAGTAGGGTCTTTATGGGGTACTGTTCACCAGAGTACAAAGGAACTAGTATTATATAAAGAAAGAGTCACATGACAATAGTTGTACCGGGTATTTACCTTAAAAGAATAGATTCAGCTCCAGTGCTTTATTAAAGCAATTATCATTTGCATCTCCTAAAGGTCTTCCCCCTGGGAAGACTGCCCTATTTATTATCAAATGGTGGCTTTCAGTCTTCCTCTCAGTTTTCTGGCCAGAAAAGATCAGCCTGCACAGTTTATCTCCTTTTTATTTACCTTGGTTCTGATAGTGTTGGCTAATTTAATGATAGAGTTGTTAAATTTTCCTGATTGGGCTGTATCTTCCCCTGATTTAGTGACGCCCTTCTTGAGTGCAGTTGTTGCACACTTTGGTGATTGAGATGCATAATTTAATTTAATAAATGGAGAGAGTTTACTATCATTTTTGCATATTTTATTATTAGGGAAGATTCATAGTTTTGAGCTCTGGTTTATTCATTCCCCTTATTTATTTATTTTTGGCAAAACCAGCTGCACAGACAACACTTGCTCAGCTGCAAAACTCCGCTGACCAAGCTCTACAATTCAGGAATTGAACTTTTGAATCTTCTCCTTATTAAGGTGCATATTCTAGCAGCAGAAATTCCAGATGCTTTTTCTTCAGCAGCCAGGGCTTATGTGCTAAGCTGTCGACAAATCTGTTGGGGATATCATTTGTTTTAAGATCACTAAAGTGCATTTTCTACAGTTTCAGCTATGGTTTTAGATTCTTTGATAAAGCAAATAAAGATGCAATCAGTTTCTTTGTAAATCTTCCTATTTTGCATATAGTAAGTGGCACAAGCTTTCCATAACCAGCAGCTTCAATCTTTGGGGAAGCATTTATCCTACTATTTGAAAGAAAACCTAAGCATTTTGCTATCTTAGATTCTGAAGACACAGCAGGTTGGAAATACTGTAATTCCTGTTCAGTTTATTTTGCATAATATATTGGGGGAAAAACAAGCTTGAAACTGGACTGGCAAATGCAGAATGAAATAGCTATATAAACAGTGATAATAGATGGCTCAATCAGCAAAGAATACAGCGTGATTATGTATAAAATTTCATCCACTAAAGTTCACAGCGTGATCAGGAAAGGAGGCAGCCAATCAACAGAGCATAGAGCTCTACTGAAAATGAATATGTTTTGAAAACTCAGCTGCCCAGAATATTCAACGGGATCAGCAAAGTTCTAAAAGGGGGCATTTGAAGATAATAATGGATATGGCATTATTAGTCAGTAAAATGACAACTCCTTTAGTACGTCTGTTTCCAGCAGTGTGTTCAAAAGAATTTAAGTATTATGTACCTGGGAATACAAGTTAATGTTGAGCATGTCAGTCATGGTGAGAGCCCTTGGCAGGACTGGTATAAAAATCTGCTTCTATTACACGCTAAAGAACTCGCTTCATTACATCCCTACTGGTTTTAACACTGTTCATATTTGCAAAGGCTGCCATATTGACCTGAGAATCAAGCGAAGAACTGAAAAACGAGTATATGGGGTTTTTTGTTTGTTTGTTTTTTGTTTTCTCTGTGAAGAAATAACAAGTTTATCGTCCTTGAGGAAAGGGCACTCAGAAAAATTGCTAGCAGTTATCTGTATGTTACACGAGGTGCGTTGGTCCCACTGAATGCTCAAAGCCTTGTCTGGCTCACAAAACACATTTCTCACAGCATGAAAATTTCCATTCAGCCCCTAGTGTATGTATTTTATTCAGAATATAGGCCCATATGATTTGGAAATGAACTGTTGGGACTACCTACATGGATGTCAGCTTGGATGGCTGCCCCACAATTCTAAGAAACAGAGTCTGGAAATTCATTCCACACGGGCCTGTCACTGACTGCTGCAGTCATGATTTTAACATACCATGAGATTGAAAAACTCATTCTTTTCTGGGTTTCTAAGACCCCTACAATTTCATCTTTCTCTTTATTATAAACAAGTTTCTGAGTACCCCAGGAAACTGCTAGTCAGCGCTACCAGATAGAATCTGACAGAACAGCTTCATGCAGTCAAGCAACTTCATTAGATATACACAATCAGCTGCTGCTGAGGGCCCAGTATCCAGAGCATAGATTTTTCAGGGCTTTTTTGGTTTGTACTAGCCCTACAGTGGTCCCATAAACCCAAGATGCTGGAAATGTTAGATATTTGATTAAAGTTCATCACTGATATCAGCTTTTTTCCATACAAGATCCTGTTCAGACACTCCCAATTCGCTTTGTGCAAGATGTAATAATTGAGAAAGGTCCAGAAGGTCACTTCCAAAATGCACTCCTGATCCAAACTCACTCGACAAGGTAGACATACCATATCAATTCCTCAGGCTTTTCAGTCAGCTAGAGCACAGAGTACATTTTCTGTCCATAACACTGCAATATTTCCAAAATATAAATGTCCTACACTGACATATTCAAGGAGATCAGTACAAGCTATGCTCCCTGTGGCTGAGGAGCAATCTTGTTAAAAGAGGTCTGGGGGTTCTGGTGGACAACAAGCTAAATAAGCCTCAGCAGATGTCTGGAGGATCTACCCTCTGAGAAAGGAGGTGAAAGAGTTAAATCTTTTCACCCTGGAAAAGATAAGGCTCAGGGGCAACTCCATCACTGTGTTCCTGAACCTAAAGAACAGCCAGAAAGAGGACAGGGACTCACTCTTCACAAGGAGTCACACAGAGAAGACAAGCAGCAATGGGAGGAAGTACCCATGGGTAATAGTTTCACTTTCATATATTTTTACATTCAAAGCAGCAATTCAGAATAGCCCCCACAATGACATGTAGAGTCCTGTTCACCGCAGGCTTTCAAGCTGCAATTGCACAGGATGTTAGATAATCTTATCTAGGCTCCTTTTCCCACAGAAGATGGAATCAGATCCTCTCTGGAGGTCCCTTCCAACCTGGGCAGTTCTGTGGTTCCATGATTCTGTGATTCCATGTGCATGCATGTATCCACACTTGAACATTGATATGACATATATTACCTTCCCTTAAAAAAAAAACATTCATGTACATTTTATTTTACAGTCCTCTGCGTAGCCACCCTCACGTTACTGCCAAACTGATGCTGAAAAGGGTTGACTCTCATGAAGGCAGCCCCAAAGAAGCCCAACAATTGCTGTAGTAATAGACTGTTATGCATCACAAGATATTGAGCCTGAGGTGAGAATTACTGGCTAAAATTCCGTGACAGGCGCTATGCAAGAGGTCAGAGCACATAATCATAATGTTCCCTTCCAGCCATAAAATCTATTAATCTAAAGATTTCATTCTACTGGGTATTGTGCACAATTTGCTACAACAAATACTGAATTCAATTCACCCAGGTCACACAGGAAAACAGTTGTTTTTAAGATTACACTTAGAAACATTTTGCACGTGGTATCATCTAAGTTCATGTACTAAAGAAAAGACCACAGCAATCTTTCTCACCTTTTTCTTGGATCAACACACTTTTTAAACATCTGAGAAATTCCAGTGACTTCAAAGGCTTATATTTTAAAAAGAAGAGCCACTTGTTAAGTCAATAAATGTAGATTGAACCTCTCAGGTTGTTTTCTTTTGTTTGGTTTTTGTTTGGCTTTTATTGGTTTTGTTTTTTTTTTTATTTCTGCATGGCTGAAAGGTCTAATAAAAAAAGATAAGACTCCTTTCATCCCATTCTTTTTTTGCAAAACATTTGGTTGCATTGAATTTAGTACTGAAAAAGATTTTAATTTTAAAACTATTACCATACGATATGAATAAAACATATGCTAAGTGGATTAGGAGCTGGCTAACTATAAGGTTTCAAATGCAGTACTTAATGTTGTATGATCCCAGGATTTAGGAGCAACCTGTTTCTAATGTGGTTTAGTAATTGGTGCAGCATTATTCAATATTTTCATCAATAAGTAAATAAGAAATCACTACAGCTAAAATCTGCAGATGGCACAGAGATTGACGTGCTGGTAAGAAAGGACTGGAATAGGAAAAATCACCTGGCTGTCTCATGGAATGGCAGCCCAACAAATAGAAGATTCACTGTAACATGGCTATACCAGTAAAAAGAAGGTCCGAAATTTCTTTTCCTTCTTTTGAAAGAAGACCCTGAACACTCTGCCAAACAGAAGCTCAGTATTAGTGAAACTGGACTTGTTGCACAGTCAACTACATTATCAACACTGTTTCCTGCACAAATTCAAAATACAGTCCCATCAGCTGTTATGAAGAAAATTAACTCTATACCAGCAAAGCCATAATGGGAAATAAAGCTGCTGACATAAAGCAATGGACAAAGAAGTCTTAAAAATAATCATAATGTTTTAAATCTATTCTTTATGAAGGATTAAAATAAATCAATTAACTTAATTTTCTGAAAGGAAACCCAGGAGCTGCTTAGATTAAAACACAGGTAGGACAAGGTAGAATATGTAGTTTAATCTTATGCAATATGGCAGAACAAGCAAGAATGATTGGACACATTCAAGCTGGCACACAATCAATTTTTTAGGAAGGTACAACTTTTTAATAGCAGAGATCACAAACTACTGGAACAAATTATCCAATAAGTAACAGATTCCCTGTGTTTTGATGTCTTCAGAAGTAGTATGGATGCCTTTTGGGAAGGAATGTAATCAAATACTTTGAATTCAATGGTGAATAACTCTGTGACATTTAATAAATTGCGATATGGAACTATCCACAGCAAGAGTGAATGTGAGTGTCCCTTCTGGCTTTATCATCTCCGCATGTATTATTTTGTATTATAATGGATGTCCCACAGGATTGTTGGCTGGAATCCTTCTCTCCTTTTTGTGGTAGAAGGACATGCTGAAGACTAACTTAAAAATAATAATAACAATAAAAAGGAATTTAAGTTCTACTATTCCTTTTATTTCCACTTTCTGCGTCCCCATCCTTCACAGCCATAATGGGACACATCTAGGTGTGTGTTACCACAAGATAACTCTCATCTTGGGTCATTGGAGGCACTCCTCTTTGCCTTGTGTTTCACACTTCCCCAAAGGTATGTGTTATCTCGGTATAACACATGCCTTGTCGTGTCTTATTTCTCATCTTCAGAAGAGACCTTGAAATTAAATAAATAAGTCACCAAACAGTATGGGAGGAATTAAAGGGTATTTTTCCCCCAGTGTTTCTGTTTGTGTGTGCATAGCGGGATGTGGGTATGCCTTTTGAATTTCTTCAGGGGAGAGGAAGACAGAAATGTCTGGAAGAAAAAGAGAATTAAGAATTGAAAGAAGCACAGAGATTTAAAAAAAAGTGGCACAGCTTTGTTACATAGCAACAACATAGGTTTGTGATAGTATACTGCCCCTGATGAAAGAGTCCCAAGAAAATTATTAACATGCTTGCACATGTACATGAACCGTCAAAAACATTCTAAGATAATAAAACATGCATAAAGAAGCAGGGGGTAAAAGGAACAAGTAAACAAAGTGAGAACTGACACCTGTGTAGAAAACCAGTGCATATAAAACCTGGAAACAGGAGAAAACAGAGATTGCACAAGCAGCACGATTAGGAAATACAAGCAGAAAACACTGATATCACATATTTATAGAATGTGTCCTTTTCCCTTCTTTTCACATGCTGTGTTCCAGTTCTGATGATAAGACAGACTGGATCATACAGGTAAGTGAGGAGTAACGGGGGGGTGCTGCAGTGACACATGAAACATTTTTACATGGCTGAAAAAATGAAGGGCAGAAGCACAACTGCATCTTATTTCTTCACAGTCCTTATTTCTTAACAGTTCTTATTTCTTAACCTGGTATGAGATTACTTCAGTGGTCCTGATAACCAAAGAAAATGGCAGAAATGATTGCTATTTAGAAAGAAAATGTCTATTGAAATACTTAATCACTTCTGAAGATACCACCACTGTTCTCACAGTTGCTTCTTGTGCTTCGGCTATTTTTTTCATCTATGACTCAGCCACCAACAGACTCATGTTAGTAAATCAAGCTGCCCATACCACAAGTCTCATTAGCACTCACCAAAAGCGTGTGATGAGGAGGGCCTTGGGCTGCTGTTGGTGGTGTCAGATCCAGAGCTGGGACTAAATTGGCTGTATAAACATATGTCTGCAATCAAACTGCAAAACTGAGCAGTAGGACACATTGGTTAGGATGCAAAACCATGCTGAGAGCACTACCCTGTTTCTGGATACAGTTGTGCATCTACACGAGTTCCCAGGATGCACAATGTAAAGAAATCCATTTGGGGGATCATACTGTTTTTCTCTGAATGAACAGTTCCACCAGCTACTAGACTCTTGGGAAATACAAAAGAGTGAGCTTTTATAGAGGGGTGGAAGCTGCCATTTGTGTCCTGTCAAGAACTGCAATCAAGTTTGAAAGCCCATGGAGCAGCAGGACCTGTAAGTGCACAGTCCCACTCTGCTCCTCAGACTGGCAAACACAAAACCAGGTCCCATGTTCATGAAGCATCTTGGATTGGATTGGAAGGGTCCTTAAAATTTACCTAGTACCTCAGCTGGCCTTAAGAGTACAAATTTGGAGCAAAGTCTATTTTTTTTTTAATGTCTGTGAACATTGAACATTGGTGTTAACCTACATATGTCTCTTTAAAACCAGTCTACTCAGAAACCGTCTTCTCTTTTGCAGAGAAAAGAGATGACCTTGATGAAGAAAGAAGGAGTAGTCTTTTGCTTTAAAGACCAATTCCCATTGCAGCGAAGAAGCTCTCTCCCCTCTGCTTCATCTGAGAGCAAATGACATAGGTGTCAGGGTCTTGAGTCACCCTTACAGTTACTGACCAGGCTCCCTGGCTACCCTAAAAAGAGTAATCTAGGTCACTTCTAAAAGGCCAATTCATGACAAAATCTATGAACAACCATTTGCCTCATGAGTTTCCAACCCTACTGCTTACACTGCTTGGTGTGACCTGCTGCAGCACTGATTTCATGCAGGATTTAAGTCAGCAGCAGAACTGTTTTCCCTGAGAAGATTCATCACATCCTCAACCAACCCTTCCTTCAACTTCTGTGCCATATCCTGCCCAGACTCTACTAAAACAAACCTTGGTATGGCCACACCAGGAATTGTGTCAAGACAATTTTTTGCTTTAAGGTAAGCAAAAAAAATACATGTATTTCATCTAATAGATCTGTCTCTCCATAGAGATATAAGAATTTTCTTCTTCAGAGTTAAAGAGGAGGAGACAAGGAAGGAGGAAAGAAAGGCATTGAAGACCATGCTTTCTTTCCACATCAATATTGTCCTGACAGAATGATAAATTACATCCAAATCTGCTGCTTAAGCCAGCCCTGGTATCCACATACAGCAAACAGCAGCATCATATGTAACAAAACACACAACCGTGTTCCTACAGGCCAGCTGCATGTCTGTCAAAGCTGTGGTCAACAAAAATTTGCTGAAGCCATGGGGCAAAACATAATTGTATTTGTCAGCTAGGTACACCAGAAAAACAGGACAGCAAATAACTGTTTTGGATGCAATATTTGGAAGTAGAAACCAATAAGAGATAATGAGACAACCCAAAGCTTTCTAGAGGTAAGAAGGTGCCTTTCAACACATCTCTGTTGGCTTTTGACTGTGAACAAGCACATCCTCAGTGTATTAACTGCTCTTTTCCAGCTCTCACATAGCTGCACACATCAGCTCACAGATGTGTTCCTTTTCTGGATCTTGGCTGCAAGTACAGCACTTCTGGGCACCAGTCACCTGGTTCCTACAGATGAGGAGTTCAGATGCCAGGGCTGTAGAGGAAAATGCCACCCCTTTCAAAATCCCACCCCTTTCAGGGTCCTCACAGGTTGCCTGTGCAAGAGCAAGAACTAGAGGTGCAGAATAAAAAAAAAAAAAAAAAAAGAAAAAAAAAGATTTGCAGTCTGGGAGATTTCCTAACATTGGTGGAAAAGCACTTGCTTCGGGCCATTGTAGACCAATAAACAGTTCATTTTTTCATTGTTCTAATTAATTTAATTAAGTTAACTTCCAAGGTGTGTTAAGAAGCAATGCCTTGGGTGATTAACTGTTCCCATATCAAGGTGTTTTCACAAACACATTTACCTTGATTAGTGTACACATTATTATGTAATTAAATACCTCACACAGAGGAATTTATTAGTGCCTCCTTGTCTCCTAACAAATAAAGCAGCCCTTGAAATTCTCTCTGAAAAGAGCTCTCCTAAGCTAGGTGAGAAGGACAAGCAGAAATGTGTGGAGAGAAAGATAATCATGGATTCATCATGCAAGCAAGTCCCTCATTGTCTCAGCAAGGCTCTGCATCTCTGTTTTTGCAAGGACTGTGAATGCCTGCCTGGGTCTCCTGGAGACTTTCTGGCTAATTAACCCACTTTTTACAGATCTAATGTGCTTTTCTTTGTCCAGCAGAATCATCGCTGTCCCAGTTCTCTGGAACAAATTTTTTATTCAAACCTTAATTCAGCTAAATGGAAAACCTCAGTTTAAAGCATTTACTTAAGAACATTTCAGATCTGAAAAAAAAAAATTACAAAGGAAACTTAAACAACATTTAAGAGCTCTTGCTATGGAGCTTAGTCAAAGGAGTGAAGTGAGACAGTTTCACTGAGAGTTTGCTTCTTCTTTCTACCATCTGTAGCCCCTAGTCACTCCAGCCACAGTTCTATACTTAAACATGTGCTTAAATATTTTCTTGAACCAAGGCCAAGGTTACTCCCATTGGCTTCAGCAGAGATTAGTGCATGAAGTCGAGATTAGTCTTTGCCCTATCTGCAGGCTGTACCTGCTATTTTATTAGGCGTGACCACAATATTTCAGCATTCTCTTCTGGGTTTGTCAGTAGATCATAAATTGCACTCACCATCTGATGAAGCAATAAGATTTGCTTTATGCCTCATTGGTCACTATTCCAAGCATTAAAGCTTAGAATGGGCAAAACTCAGATGGTTCAAAGGTTCTATTAAGATATTTGCCCAAAGTTTATAAAAATATATTTTACAACATTTGTGTTTATAAAATAAATGAGAGTTTTTCACTAAATTCTGATATCAATTATTTATTCCACATAAGCAAAGCAGTTGGATGAAAAATTCTTTCAGACTTGTTAAATATGATTATCAAGTTCCCTGTAGACCAGAAATTTAGTGCTGGAACAGCAAGGTGCAAATTCACTATCATTACCCCAGTTTATCTGTGAGAAGGGAATTTCAGACCTATATCCACAGTCCACATAATTTTCCTATGCTCTGAAAATACCTCTTGAGCTAATTTTGAATGTGAAGTTGCTGCCATTATACTCCTTAGAAGAATTTAATATAGAGTTAATACAATTTCTTAATTTTTTTTTTCTTTTCTCCCTAAAAAAGAAAATATTCTAGCCCTTCTTGAGTTTATTTTACTCTGAGAAATGACAACAGTCTCGGTCCTTTCAAGAGTTTAAATCCTCAAATTCAAATTCATCATTATTGATTTGAGTTATTACCCATAATTCCTTCAAACAATAAATAAAAAAATTAAAATATTTACATTTTTTAAAATGTTTTAAGGAAAATAGAAGAAATGTAGAAAATAAGGAACAGTATTAGACAGCTGGCCAACTATCCAGTTAGGAGCGGGAAGAACATTTTGAATGACTGCCTTTTTAAAAAAGGTTTACATTGCGTAGCTCTGGCAGCAACGTTTGAAATTTCAAGATCTCTGATCCCCTGAGCATCCTCTTACACAACCTGCTTATAAAGCTATGAGTTTGCCAGTCTTGATTACACAATATCTCAGATATAGGCACTGTCACTTCGTGACCTAATGCCAGCTGTGCCTGAGAGAATGCATCCATCCATCCATCCATCCATCCATCCATCCATCCATCCATCCATCCATCCACCCATCCATCCATCCTCCACATACCTTTCCTCACCTCGTTCCAGGTTCAGCAGATTGGTGACTACAGAGAGAATCTCATCAGTTTGCTTCTTTGACCAAAAATCAAACACTCAGGGGTTTTTTTTCCCCCCCAAAATAATTTCCAGCCAGGACGTTGCACTGTGTCGTCTCACTCTGTGGTGATTTCTGGGGCTCACGTAAGGGGATAGGGATGGTTGACATGTAGCACATGTAGGGATGGTTAGCCTGTAGCACAATGTTAGATCAGGTCAGGCCAAGTGGAAAGAGAAATGTAACCTCCTGAATCTGTGCACTGGTGATTGGGAATGTCTCCTATTCCCCCCCTCAGCATAGCAGGAACACTGAAAAAAAGTTTTGCAATTTCTGGAAAAGTGCTCTCCCCAGCAGATTTTGAGTACCAGCTCTGCTTCCAAGGAGTAAAATTTGATGCAGATTTATAAGCTCCAAATACCAGCTTTCAAGATTTCAAGTCCCAAATTACAAGAAGAACATATGTGGAAGAGAACACTGTAAATGCACTGCACTCTTTAACATATAATTAGCTAATTACATATCCTGGTGTTTGGAAGCTGGCTTGTCTAAAACTAAGAGTAATAGCAAGGAAAATAAAAGAAGCAACAAACACATAAAGACATTTTTTTTTCCCCTTGTCCTATAAGTATAGCAGCTATGCTCCTGAGCAGCGCTCCAAATTCTTGGAGTTCAGTGTGCTTACTTATCCTGATATTTTCCAGGGCAATGAAAAAAAAAATGTGCCCCAGGGAATGAAAAAAAAAAAAAAAAGAAGAAGAAAAAAAAGAAGTCAAATCTTAATGCTAGTGCATAAGCTTTAAGCATGTAGGGCCCAGCTTTCTTTCCATAAGGAATGAAAGCATAGGTCCTGGTTCACGACAGTGTTGTAGTGCAGACCAATGTCTCTAAGTTGCCATTGGAATACAAATAATAAGGCTTACTGATTAACCTACCTGCTGACAGACCTGAAAAGCCTGACTGAGTTAAAAGCACTCAAAAGCTTTTAACAGCCCTCCTTGTGAGTCTACCATTCCTCTCCCTCAAATCACATGCACAAAAGGCAATAGAGGAACGAACAGGATCTTGTTTTCCATTCAGCTCTTGGAGAGTAAAGCATTACAAGGAAAAAAACCCAAGTATTAGGGTCCTCTAATGCACAAGCATCACCACCCTTTTTAGAGAGGATGAATTAGGTGACATTTTCTGGGAATCTGGAAAATACTCCTGAATACCAAGTGAATCAATGTTGAAATAAGAACAAATACAATCCCTACAAATGGGACAAGAGCTATCAGGTCTGTGGCAGTGAGAGAGAATTATGTTTGCCTGGGGCCAGCTCCTCAGGGAGAGAAGATTGATTCTTTATGATTGATGACTCGGCACTTGAATGCCAAGTCATCAATTCCCTGTGTTCATGGCATTGACTGCATCAAGATAACTTTTCCCTCATGCTTAAGCATGGATACGGTCCTTGCTTGGAGTGCAGCCTCAGAGGGCTCAGGTACAGAACCTGAGTCACTTGCTTTAAATAAGAGACAGACAGAAAACTCCAGGAGGCTGGATGCAAGAAACAGGCAGCCCTGAAAAGTGAATTGGGAATGGTCCATGGAAGCCTTGGCCATTCCTTTACTTTGGGAGGTCCAGATTATATATCCTAAAATGAACTGGTTGGCATTATGCTGTTATGTACTCTGAAATGCAAAATGAATATTTTTGGTTTTGTTTGCTGTACATTCAAGCTTTTGTCTGTGAGAACTCAACACTCATTCCACTGCAACACTGTAAGCTGAGCACCTCACAGTATGGAGGAAAATGGCAACCAGAAATACATATTTTTATCTGTATATCTGAGGGGGTGCTGGAAAATACACCTGTCCTATGGGTCCTGACAGCTATTGAGAGAAATGCACAAAATAACTACCCACTGATAGAGGAGCAGGGTGTGATTTCATTGTCAAAAAAAAAAATCTGATAAACAAACACCATGAAAAAACACAGCTCGTGTTTAGAAGAAAGTCCATTCCTTGTCTCTTTTGTTCTGCTCCTAAAGTCCAAGGAAATAAGTTATGTTTCCTAAGCAAAATTTAGGATAGGCTTGATTAACCCTTGTTTTCCAATTGCCACAGTGTTTTAAAGGACAGCTCCAACTGCCTTAAACTGACCCCTAAGAATTTCCCCATCAGGGAAGGATCCACAGCTGACACAAAGGCCCCCAGGGCTGGGGGCCCTGTCAGTGGTGTAGAAAGGAGGAGGAAGGTAAGCAGGACTGCAATGCCTCTCAGCTGAGTGCAGGCTGACAGAAATGTTCAATCAGTGCATGTTAGAGAAACTGTGTGGCTGTTCTTTCACAGCCTTCAGCATGTTTAAGCCTGGAGAAGCCCCTATCAGAACAGGGAAGGAATTCTGCTGTAAAGTCACTCATCAGTCTCACTTCTAGAGGAACCATCCCACTCTTTTCTTTCCTTTTTCCTTTATTTTTTTTTTACTTGGCTACCTTTAATCCAGAAAAAAAAACATAATGTCATTTTCACTAGATACTTGAAAAAGGTTGGATTTATTTTTTGATTTTTTTTCATTTGTTTGTTTGTTTGGTTGGTTATTTTAATAACTCACTTTGCACAATTCAGACTTTGAAAACATTCTTTGCAAGTTCAGAATGAGTTTCAGAAATAATACATGAAAAAATAGAACATCTTAATTCAGAACTTACTTCCATCCCTTTTCATTTTTTACTTCTAGGAAGACTGATGTGTGATGCCTTTAAAGAAAGTGTTAAAAATCTTGCAAGCAGTAATTAGAGACTTCAGAGCTTTTCAAAATATTACTGGTCAGGTTTTTACTTTACTCAAAAACAAAGTAAAATTTAAGCAGAAAAACGAATTCACACTTCCACTTCCCACAACCAAAATGCCCAGTCAAAAAAGCAGAGAAGTGGTAACAGTAACAAGGAAATGTAGTATAGATTCCTCCTCTAGCTGTGTATGAACACACTGTTCATTCACATGTTTACTAACAGTCCATGATCACTATTGCCTAATGTTTACCTAGTGATTCCTCTTCCTTGATTCAGACTTAATAGTGGTGATGCCAAAACCAGTTACAAGGGAGTATTTGTAATACCAGCTTATTAATGCTTTGGGACATATAATATTACAATCATCCTTTTAATCTCATCCCATTGCATTTGCCCTATTCAGAAGTGAGAAGTTGTTTCACACCTCCTGCTAGAATCTTTTTTGACTCAGAGGTTATGTGCCATATGCTAAAGGTTCTATGTATAGAAATAGATGTGAGCTATTTCCAGCCTTTCCTCAAGCCCAGGCTGTTGGATTTCTACTCTTGGCTTAAAACTGTATGATGTGTTGTACATTTAAGTTGCTTTCAAACTTGTTTTTACATGGCAAATACTTGAAGATGAAAGGCTGAGAGTTATAGTGTGTTTTCCTCTACAGCGGAATAAAAGTGGTTACACCTTTTGAAGGTTGTGAAAGAGCTGTTAATGATTTTCCGTTACTTTTTGATGCAATGATAGAAGGAAAGATATAGTATTATTCTAAAAAGAGATGACCTTTCTCATACAAACTGCAGCCAGACCTCCAAATCTATAGTCATATGTAGCCTGGCCATTCATACTAACCAAATCCAGTCCTATTCCTTGTGAAATATTCTAATTTTCCAATTCCATTTTCCCTGGGTTGGGTCCTTGCTGCCAATAAATCACGATAGTGTTTTTTTGGAGGGTTTTTTGTGTTTGGTGGTTTTTTTGGGTTTTTTTTGGGTTTTTTTTTTTTTTTTTTGGTTTTGTTTTTGGTGGTTTTTTTTTGGGTTTTTTTTTGTTTTTGTTTTTTTTACTTGAATTGCACTTTTTTACAGAGGCTCAAAAGATTTTGAGATCCATTCTGCATTAATGTGATTTTTATCTTATGTGCCTATAATGTTGATGTTACACATCAGAACTTGCATTTGTTGAAGTGAGTGGTGTACGCAACAATATTTTTCCCAGTAGACTGAAATACAGAGGTTGTAGATATGTACACAAACATGCACACAGCTATTTTACCCCACAGAAAGTGGGCTAAAATTCCTTTGTTGGTCTGGAAGAATGCAGAAGTTTTAGAAGTTTGGGCACATGTACAGTGTCTTGATTTTCAAGTCCTAAAATTGTGCGTTGCCCAGAGAGGCAAAGAGGCAAAGAATTACTCTGTGCTTGGCTGATTTTTTAATATACTTTCTCAAAGCAGATGTGGCTGGCCTGAGGTAGATTTGATGCTTTAGGCCAGCAGGACTTTCTTTTGACTCTGTATATGGAAGATTTCCTAAGGAAAAGGTCATCCTGAAAAGAAGAAATGCTTCGAATAATGACCTCAATGTATGCACAGATGCTCCCAACTCCACTTTCCTGGTGGTTTTAGTACAAGTCACTAAGAGTCCTTGTCAATTTGTTGACAATTTTAATTACAACAAGACTTGATTATAACTACTTTGCAGACTCTATTCAGTGTTTCTCTTCAATAACATCTTATCAGCAGTATAATTGCAGACTGGAGTGAACTTGCAATGCCTTTCACCTTCTTCAAAGCTTCATTCAAAATGTGAAGACAACTTCCAATTCAGTCCTTTTGAGCTAAAGGAGATACATCCCTTCAAACATTTCATCAATCTGATGTTAAAGTAACAAAACCTGAGCAAGCATTTTTTGAACTATCTAATATGAGAATCATATTCATGAAAATATTGCACTGACTTAAAGAATATGAATTTTTCCAGCGCTTTAGCAACTGTCCTTGCAGTCTGTTTCTGACAATATGACACAATTCAAATTTTTTCAGTTTCAAAAAATTTTGTTTTGTTCAACAGGGCAAGAGGACATAGTCTCAAGCTGTCAGGGGAGCTTCAGGTTGGACATCAGGAGGGATGTCTGCACTGAAATTGTGGCACTAGAGAAGGATGTCAAAGGAGGTGGTGCAGCCAACGTCCCTGGGAGTGTTCAAGAAAAGACTGCATGTGGCTTTGAAATCAAAAAAAGCTCATTTTCTTCTCTGAAAACCTATAATAATATAATTTTAAAAAATGCTGTAGGCCACTGACCTCCTTTTTTCCCTCCATTTAATGACAGTATGCATTCCTGTTTTGTCCTTGCAGCTTGTCCATCTTTTTCTTCAAAACTGCATTGGAGGCTACCAAGCCTGGCTTGTTGTGAGCACCCAGGACAGATGGGGAGTGACCACACGATCTTGTAGTCCTGGTGTGTAAGCACCATGGTGGAAACATCTCTCCCAGTGTCAGGAGGTGCCTGAAGGATGCATTTCTTTAGATTCTATCAGCCACAAGGGAGGAAGAGAACAAAACCAGTGGATCTCCACTGCCACAGCTTCCCTGAGAAGAGATGCAGACCCACCCTGATGTGTACCCAGGTGCTGCAAACTCATAGTACTAGGAGTTCATTCTGCTTGGCCAGCAGAGAGATACTGTGATCACAACAATTTAACAACAAATAGGGAAGTTATGGCCTGTGATTTTTTTCTGTTCAAATGTAAAGAGTAGATAGGGCCAAGGAACATGCTCCTCTTTCCCTCACTGTTTCAACCACTTTGTCTACTGAGATCTGCTAGTCCTCCACCAAGAAGTCAGGTTCTGAATCAGGATATTTATTTATTGTGTATTAATTAAGTATATGCCTACGTAACTGCACTTAAGGTCAGTTCTTAGCAATTTAATTACAAAAGAAAGTTAATCACATTTAGGCAGGCTCTCCCAAGCTTGCTTTTTTTTTTTTCTCCTTCAATCATTTTTCCTCTGTGTTCAAAATTAATTAGTGCTAGCTAAAAAAAAAAAAAAGAAGTTACTAGACTGACACCACAGAGTCTGTTATTCTTCCTCTACTTATTGAATAGGCAGCATGCAAGCAAGACATTTTTTTTTTTTCACCCAGGTGCACTTCATTACTGACATTACTTTTAGAAGTTTATGTATTAATATATATTTAATATGTACAAACTTTGAGGTCACCAGATATTATGATGCTTACCCACCCTGCTCCCAGATTCAGGAATGCGAATATCTAAATTCAGCCTTTCTCCTTTACAAGTCATAAAACACATTGAAAATTGTGAGAATGTGTTGGCAAACACTTTCCTGATTTTCTCTAGTTGATTTAGTCTTATTTTTATCAAGGAATTTTCTCATGCCATGTTCATAAACTCGATTCTGTAGCCACAGACACTACAAATTACTTAGGAAAAGACAGACATATAACCAGACACTTTCTAAAACACGTACCTCTGGAAAGTAGGCATTTAAAGAGAAAAAAATTACCATGAGAAATGAAGTGAAATCATGGGGAGTTCACGATCAATTTGCAGAGTACAGCTATGGGAACTTCACCCAGTAATTCATGTGCAGCACCCAATAAACATGCCTGCTAAGACAAATGCCTTACCCTGACTGAACAGCAGGTTTGCCCACAGATAAATCCACAGGAACCTGTAGCCCTGATTCACATCCATGTGTGCTGGGGGTATCAGACCTTCCAGATCACTGCCATTTTTCACAGCTACTGGGATTCTCACTGAGGGTGCCAGTCCAGAAAGGTTAGTTTTTGTTTCCTTTTGGGATGTCATCCCCTCTGGAAGGACAGACACTTGCAGCTTCTTTTCATGTTAGTGTGCCTTTTAAAGATCAAATTTCTCAGCAAGGTAGCTCTGTTTTATGTATCATGCATGTTAATTTGCAAATGATTGAATCACTCTCTTTTTTTTTTTATGTGTGTGTGTATGTGTGGATAAGAAGGATGTAAAATATTAGTAACAATCCATTTATAAACTCTTCCTCTCCTCCTCCCTGGAGAGCTGCTCTAAGTCTTTTCCTCTACTACAGAGCAGCGTGCGTGAAGGTGACAAAACACCACTTTTAAGTCTGCCCTCCAGGGTCCTTTTGTCCTCCATGTTCAAACAATAAAAACACAGAAGGAGAAAAAAAAAAGAGGAAAAGCAAAGATGAATAAGAAAAAAACCCAAAAAACCAAACAAACCAGTGCACTTAGAAAACAGTTTCTAAAAAGCCTTTAAATTGTATAAGGAGTTTCTGTTTCAGATAAGCTGTTTTGACACAAATGCGCTGCAAAGTCACTGATACCTTTTAAACAGAAAACTTCCTGCCTTTCTCAAGTAGATAAATTGCTCTGGTCAATATTATCCCAACTGACAATCATTTGAGTGACAAAATAATTGACCAATACCCAGATTTATATTTTCTATTAGTGCAGTTCCTGAACAGTTATTAGTTTCCTCTTAGATAATAACAATATTATGAATAACCTTAATAAATATTCCACACAATGATGGCAGTTCTGAATAAAATAGCAAAGGGAAAAAAAAAAAAAAGAAGCAATGAAAAGAAGGACAAAATACCCCAGCTGCTACCAAATCTCAAGCTATGATTGTGTGCTCTGCATTTGAAACTTCATCAAAAAAGCAACAGGCACAGATGTGGGGTGGGGGGAGGAGGGGCAAGGGGAAAAGATATATAAGCTATAAGAAATATCAAAGGACACCTTTGTTGGTAGAATATTTTTCATAATATCTTGACATTACAGAAGGCAGGATGGTGATCAGTAAAAATGAGTACAAGTATGAAACAAATAGAAAAGTCAATGAACACATAGAATGCATCAGGTATATTCAATAGATCATCAGCAAAGGAAATCAGCCCAGAGTATTTTACACTCTCTGTCAGTCTATTTACGTATATATCTATTTATCCAAATATCATTCAACCTGAACAGGAAGGTCAAGAAGCCCGATAGATTAAAAAGGAAATCTGATGATTGTACAGGGGTGTGATAGTCACGTGAGTGTTTGTCAGCAGCGGTGGACAGATGGACTCAGTGAACTGGTTGGTCACTTTATGTCCTTTTGTCTCTCTTTCCTATGGTACATACAAGATCTTGAGAAATGCCTGGACAAACAAAACTAATTTTGTTTAAGAGATCAAAATACCTATGCCTTTATCAGGATGTAACATCCAATCACTACTAGCAATAATGAGCTTCTTAGACTGTAGGCCCTTAAATTATCAAACACACCATTGAATACAGAATTAACCAAAGTGATAAAATGACAGTGAATTCCCAAATATCTCAAAAATTGTTTTAAAGGAGGAGGAGAAAATTAAGTTTGCAGCTTGTGGGAAAGCAGATGTGAAAACCAGTCTGCATTCTAAATGAAAGTACTCAGATCCCCACAAAGAATGATTTTTTTTTTTTTAAGATTAGCTATTTCAAATTATGAAATCATTAGAAATCTTCCTGTTTACTCTGTTTTTGTATTTGCGCTACAGACAGTGTAACAAATGGACTGGGGTCTTAACTAGGGAAAAAATAGGTGAATAAAGTCTCTTGAGATAACCATTCATTTCTGAAAGCCATTCATAATGATGAATGTCTGTGAAGTCCACAGTAAGGGGAAAATTGCTCGTCTAATCTCCACCTTCTTGGTGGTGACAATGAAGAGTTAGTAGAGAAAATTGAAATTCATGGAGAACTTAAAAGTCTTTTCAAGATTCCTGAAATGTTTGCTGCATTTCTTTGAGTTAGTCTTTGCCTTTTGCTACACCACTGGTAGAAAGAGAAAAGAAAGGTGATTATCGTGTTTCCTAAGACTAAGAAAATGTCCTGTCTTTAAGAATGACAAGAACATATGTAATATAATCTGCTGTTATTGTTAAATAAATTCAGGTCAGCGATAAGGTAGAACCTATGACTTACTTAAGCCTTTGCCTGTTTCTCTCTCGCCCTTATTAACTACTCATTATTGTGGGCTTGAATTTCCCATTACAGATTTCCTGGGTAGGTTAAATCCATATTTCCTGCACAGCAGTTGAGAAGAGTTTGAACCATTTCTCCATGTCCTCTTCTTCCCTGGTACTTGACATTTCTTGCTTGGAAAGCCTTCATTTCCTTGATTCCCAGTTGGTATCTGAGATGGAGCAGAACAACATGACCTCAGGGACCATCAGTCAGTCCTGGTTAAAGCTGCAGTCCTGACATGACAGGCCTGGAGGTTTTTTTCTTTTTTTCCTCTTAATTTACCATGCTGAGCATGACTCAATATTTTCTGCTTATGGTTCATCCTTGTCCTCCTGCATACAAGGGAGCTTTCACTATCCATCCATCTCTAAAAAACAGAAGAGCATCAGGATTCAGGTGACCTAAGGAATGCCAAACCATGGTGTGACTAAACTCTTCTAGCACTCCAACAAGAGACATGTCAGAAATGGGGTTGGGTGTGATGATTGTTATAGATTCCAGCGCCATGGATTGAACCAGGTACCATCCAACCTGAAATGGAGGTATCTTCAGCAGCTGCAGCAAAACAAGCTGTCTACTTGATATAATGATGTCTGCAGAATACCTGCTGCACAGTGGGAAATCTTGGCAAATACCACAGTGCAAAGCCAGTCCATGAGGAAACAAACAGGTTAAACAAAACAATTTGTCTGATTCGATAAATAATGAAAAATTGTTTTCTTTCCCAAGCTTCCCAAGTATATTTAGCTAAGATATGATTAATAATTTAATCAACTCTCCTATCTCCCTCCTGACTCAGATCAGTTGGAGAATCTGACACTTCCAGATGAAAAAACAGGATCACTTTTTCTTTAAACAAACAACCCTTTAACATGGATAAAAATATTTGCTTTTTCATTTTCCTGTGAATGAGTAGTGACAAATTTATATATATACTACTTTTTTTTAAAATTTCTAGATTACTCCAGCTTTAATCTAGTGGTTTGTACCATTTTAATGCAATATCCCAAGACTTCCTTAGCTTACTCAGTAGTGATATCTGTAAAAAAAGCTTGATTGATCATATCTAAACTGTGTGAGAATGAAACATGAAACAAACTATACCTTTGCCAACACATGGACACACAGCATTGCAGACCTTGCTCAGGAGAGAGAAAAGAATTTAACAAGAGTAAATGCAGGCATCAGTGGTCCCTTCAGAGATAAGGGTCCACATTGCATAAGCAAAGGTCCTGCAGAGGCAGCCTGTGTGTTCCCAGGGGTTATCAGTGTGCCCTCCTGGATATCACAGAAAGTCACAACTCGGTTGTGGCTCAAACAAGCCACAGTGTGTACAGAATATGAATTATTGATCCTTGGATTTCTACAAGCAGCTTGATGTCGAGGTAATATTGGTGAAGAATTGGTGTAGGTCATCTTCTTATGTTTGTATGGTTGTCTTATAGCTCTTTTTTAATTTGTATTGATTGCTCCTTCTGCCTTCTTACTTCAGACAAGTGTCTCTCCAGGGGTGCATTCTGCCCTAAGTTAATCCAGGAATGATTTTTTTGGACTTGACAGTGCTAGGTTAAAGGTTTGACTCAATGACCTTAATGGTCTTTTCCAGCCTAAGTGATTCTGTGGTTCTATGATTCTAAAACAGGACAGATTGTGCTTCAGGCAATGGGAACAGCTAGAAAAGTGTGTTGATCAGCAAATTATTTATATGAGACTGACCATTTTTTAGCCTTTAACTCCTCAGTCTTCCTGACCTTTTTTCCTTCCTAAATCATCTAATTCCTCAGTATCTCATAACAGGTCTGGTGCAATCCCAAAGCACTTTTCCTCTGTGCTCTTTATCACATCCCACGCCTTTGGCCACTTTGTCTGGAAGGTGATCCCAAGAGCTGCCCCTGATGCCTTGTGGTGATGGGTGTTACACATGCATGGTGGGGCAAAGGCTTTATTGGACAGTTTGGGTCAGACAATTTATTTACAGGAAGTCCTTGATTTGGTTCCCAGTCTGGCATTGTACCCATTGTGCTCCTGTGGGCTGGCGGGCATGGGTATTTAATGGATTTATGGACTCTGGGATAGGCATGAAGTAACCTGGTAGTGCACTGAGCTCCCCCACCTGCTGTGTTCTTTAGCTGCTACTGTGTGATGATCTGAAAATAAGCTTTTGTCCTAAAACCTAACAATAAGAGCTAAACTTAAACCTCTGTAACTGAATTTGTCCTAGCACTGAGTCTAGCTACAAGTGTGGATAAGATCTGACTTTTTATCCTTCTAATTTTTGAACTTAGGGAACAAGTGTCATTATTCGATGGAAAAAACCAGGAAACAAAACCACCATGTTTGGGTTGGTTTCTTTTTTTGTGTTTTTTTTTTTTTTTTTTTTTTTTTTTTTTTTTTTTT